>JANHFK010010496.1:191231-201939 GCA_036250565.1 Sibynophis collaris | reverse complement strand
TAACTTTTGTATTGTGTGTTTTTTAATTGACTGTGAACCGCCCTGAGTCCTGCAAAGGAGAAGGGCGGTATACAAATTAAATTAAATTAAATTAAAATTAAATCCCTGTGGATTTTTGGGACCCATGAAACTGTGGTTTAGCATGATACACAATTTTCGTTGAACATTCATGTTAACTAACATGAATGGCTAAAAGATCATATTTTATCAGTGGGTGGTCTAGATGACCTACAAGGTCCCTTCCAATTCTCTTAATCTGTATGGCTCTGGATTACATTATTTTAACTGAGGCTGCAAATAATTTGTAATGCGACCATACCAAATGATGAAAATGTAACAGAACTACCACTTCTGCCAATCCTAAAGCTGTTAAGCTTTAAAATTGGGCGAAGTTTTTTTATGTTTCCACATAAATGTCTTATTTCTTATCCCAAGTAGTACAATTTTGATTCAATTTAAAAGAAAATTCCTTCTGCATTTTATTGGAATTGTTGATAACAGTTGTGACATTTCTGTGAAGTTCTGATTAGGCCAACATTAAATCTGAATTATTCAAAACAGTAGCTGTAGATGTTTTTGAAATCAAATCAGAAAGCCAGATGGAAATGAAAGGAAATTAAATGTCAAGAAGATGGGGATTTTAGATATTTTACACTTTCACCTAAAATGCTAAAAACAATAGTTAACTCAATTGCTTCATTCCAGGTTTTGCTACTTTTCCTGAAGTATAACATGTTTTGATTTATTATAACGTGCAGATTTTAAAATACCTTTGAATATATATAATTTAACAAAAGTTATATCTGAAACTATTGTTGAGCAATAACTATGTGTTTATTGCTGACAGCTGGAGTAGCTACTTGTAGGAAGCATCCTTTCCTTTTGTTGGTCTTATATTTCTATAAGAGCAGCTTTTTTTTTTTACTTAACTGCCTTTACTGTCTTTACTTAACTCAAATATAGCCATCATTTTCTTTTGTGGGTCCTTCATGATTCTCTGAAAATTCTAGTGGGCTTTGTACATTGAGCATAGACAAACTGGCTACATTTTTTTCCTATAATTTTAGACCAAAGATAACTTATCTTGCCTCCCAGCTTCCAAGCCTGAATGGATTTGAACCTTTCACTCTTGATCAAAAGCACCATGAGATACTGTAGATGATAGATGGATGACAGACAGACGGACATTGCATAATTATCCCTTGGAATTTACTATCGTGATATGTGATGCTAGCTAACAGCTTGGTTAAGAAAGAAACCCTCAAGAAAGGGTTGGACCAATTCATGGAACACCTGACAATCAATGGCTATTAGTATGGATGGCAGTATACTGCTTCTGAAGGCCATCTGCTGGGAAGTTAGTAGACTTCTTATACAATGAGCCAGAAATCTATCCAACTGCTTATATTTGGATAGCCTGGTGCTATTCCTCTCTTGTCTTGTAGTTCTATGTGAAAAAGCTAATGGTGGAAAATAGTGACTAGCTACCCTGTTTAGTGCTCTCACATTGGCCAGGTGCACAAAATACTCATAGAAGGAAAGAGAAAAGAGGAAATGAACAGCAGCACAGACACAAACCTGATGGTGATTGAAGAATCAGTGTTGGCATCCCTGTAGAAAAACCCTCAGTGTGCAGTCCCACTCACTCACACACACATAATAGTGGTTTAGTGGGTTTATTAATATTCCCCAGCAGTTCACCAAAAACCCAGAATTGTCCCAATTAAGTCCAGTCAATAACAGATTGATACTAGTCCACAGAGCAATAACCTATGAGTCCACAAGGCACTTGAAAGTTTCCCAAATGAGATAAACCCACCAGGAAAAGTTAAATCCATAATACAAAAGGGTTCACAAGGCATGATCCAAGTCAAGGCACAGTGTCAATCCAAAGCAAGGTAGATATCACAATGATCAGCAAACACTCAGCTAGCAAATGAACACATTCCAAACATCACCTCCATCTGTCTGCTGTGCTAAATAGCCAGCTTCTGGTGCAGCCCATCAAGGTCGGGCTGCCTCCTTGAGAATAATTGGACTTGACCTTCACTGCGTCTGCCTTTTGCCTGCCTATGTGTTCTTGGATCTGGTGGAGAAGGCAGTTCCTCTTTCTCATTGCTGATCAGCTGCAGTTGTATGCTTTCCCCCACCTGAAGCCTCAAGGCTGTCCTGCTGCAGATGTGCTTCAGCCAAATCATTCTCAAACAGTTGCTTGGAGCCATCGAGCTATCCCCTCCTGGTGCACCTGGGACTAGTTCATCCTCCTCTGAGCTGACACCTGGATGGGTATCTGGGGAAGTGTCTGGGGGAGTCATCACATTAAGGGATCTCTGGCTTGTACAAGTATAGTTAGTTAAATACCTATGATGTGTAACCACACTTTTATCCTTGCTTGAATATCACCAGATAATCTTTATGTTTGAAGATGGCTGAAGTTTTAAGGGAAATTCCTACAAATGATATCTTGAAGTCAAGAGTTAAAAAAATAAAACAAACCGTAAGTATGACAGGTGTCTCCAGTTGCTTGTCAAATTTTATTGTCTCCTTCCCTAATCAGAAAGGTTTTGTTTTTCTGGTTCTTTTCCTTGATATATTGTACATATGTGCATCAATTACAGCCTGTGTCTGGCAGCTCCAAAGCTTGAGATTTCTGCACTTTGACAAGTTGATTTGTTTGTAACTCTTTGAAACTCACAAAGCAGCAAATGCTTTTCACAGCAGAAGAACTGCAATGCTTAGTGACAATTTAGCTTTCTGTTAGCACAATGAAGCTGATATTTATATTGTGGCTGTTAAAAGTTTCTCTTCATTTCCCTCCCTGCTTAACTTTTACCAAGGATTTGTCAATCTAGTTCTAGTACTTCTGACTTTAATAAAATACAGATATGTTAATGAATTCATGGATTAGTCATTAAGAATTCTAATCTGCTCAGTAATTATTTGAGAAGACCGTAGTACTCTTTGCTCAAATTATCATACAGAAGAATATCCCAAGAGAAAGAATAGAGAATATTCCAAGAGTTCCTAAGGGGAATGACAAAGTCTAACAGACTGTTGTACTTACAATCACATAAAGACAAATGGATTTCTCCATATGTGGTTGGGTATTCTAATAAAGTTGAGACCCTACATTTTCAGAGGGCCATATACTCTACTATGTGAGTAGAAATTCTTATATTCTGACCTCAAGATTGTGACTTTACAAGTTTGGGTGATCCACAATTTTGAGAGTAGGAAAACTGAGAATGGGGACATTGGCTGTGTAACCAGGAAGTATATCTCTAGGTTGCCTTCATACTTGCGCTTAAGAGATGTGGTAGTTGTGGGATGGATTCTGCCTATGTTAATTTCCACCATTTCAGTCAGTTGCAGAAGCTATACTGTTCTGGATCCCTTATTTAGCATGTCATAACAAATATTCCGGAGGAGAAGTATGATTAGTAATATGATATTAATGAATGAAATAATAGTGGAAAATAGTATATTGGTAGATAGCTAGAAATGAAGTTTTGTGTGTGGAGAGAGAGAGAGAGAGAATAGATATAACACAGCACACACACACAGTACAAAACATAGCTGAATCTTGTGTCTTTTGTACACTCACATTCTTGAACTAGTTGAAGATGCTTTCATATGCTTGCTCCATAACATCCAATATGCTACAGTCACATTCCAGTCATAAAGCATAACTAATCAATTATTTGAAAAAATGGTTATGATTTGCCTCCATGCTAGAGAAATATGTTAGAAGCCATGAATCTTTAACTGAAAGCAATGCAATAAATCAGAATATTTTCAATGAGTGTCCATAATAAGACTTGTTCTTGGCATATAATGGTCAGAGAAGAAAAATTATTCATAGCTTTTCTCAGAGGATGATATGCTGGTGAAGAGCCAACGCTATCAGAAAGAGCATCTCCTCGAACCACCCCATGGGGGCGGGGAGAAAATCAACAGCAACACAATTTAACCCCTGCATTGTATGGGATTAAACATTGTATGGAATTTGTATGGGTTTAAACACAGATAAACATAGATACACGTTCGAATGGTATAATGGTATAATGCAGTATAGCATTCCCTGTTAACAGTAAAGGAAATAGTAGTTAGTTATGGCAGATTTTGGTCACCTTATTACCCAATTTTAGCTCATGCATTCTTAAACTGTTTTATCCAAGTTAGCTTGTTTAATTTAGAGACTGTTTAGCAAGCTAATTTACTATAGCCTATTGACTAGGAGATATACTGATGCATGCATAGTTAATGTTGTTGCTCAAATGTGACTTAATTTCCATTGAATTCTGGCAGCTTTTCCCCCAAATAAATGAATAAAAATATAAAGGCTTTCAGAAAATTTCATTAATTTCTACCAAACTTCCAAACATTTGGGTAACTGAAAATAGTGTTGCTTACTATTGAGTAATGATGGGCAAAAATGCATTGTTTTAGATGAACTCAAGTTCTCACACCCACACACCTTTTTAATGAAATTATTTCAGCAATTTAAAAAGGAATTTGGTTTGGAAATTCCGTTGGGCATTATAAAATGAAAACGACAGCACAAAAAAACACTTTAGGGTAATTAGGCTGTAACAAAAAATCTATGAGTTCTGTTGATATTTGTCTTATTCCCAAAGGTCTGCTTTTATCAAAAGGAAAAATTAGCTTTTAAGCACTGAAGGCTATAAAACTAACAGATCCTTCATAGAGAGCATTTTTGTTTCACATATAATATGTGGAGGAGGCTTTCCACAAAAAAAAAAAAATTGCTCCATCTGGCTAAAGCAGCATTTTCAATATAGCAAAACTAATAGTTGAAGATGTCGAACTCAAAATACATTCCTGGTTGATATGATGTAGACATGTGCAGCAATGAGTCCCATATGAACAACTTTCACTTATTGTTCCTGGAAGACTCACTAGTTTCTGTAGAAGTTCTCTTAAATCCTATATCAGTGTTTGAAAATTTACAGAAGGACAAACTAAATGGTTATTACACAATTTAATGGTTGCCGAAAATGTTCCTCTGATACAGCAAAGCTAGAAAGACAAATATGCAATGGTCGGAAGATCTTCAGTCTTTTTCTATGTTTAAACTAATATTTGACTGATCGGTGGAATAATTTGAAATGTGGACTGCCTATACCAATTTATAGTTTATTATTTTTATCTATTATTAAGCAAATTGACTTAAATGGCTATAATTAATGGTATAAGAGTACTAAATATACAGCATATGTAGCCAATATAATTAGTATGGCATAAATTATACTTCATAAATATATAGTTTTTCTTTCTACTTTCTTTTTTCTTGTTCATTTAATATCTGTAAAAATAGGGAAATTATACCTACCCATCCATTCACACATACTCATTAACAACAACCAGTTTTCCATTGTTTGGCTGTGATTCAATCAGAAAAGCACCCCAATATCAGAGAATGAAAAGGAATGTCAGAATTTTTATAGGAATTCTAAAATCTGAAAAAAGTCCAGAAGGAATCTTCAAAAGAGATATCTTTGAAGAATAGTGCCCTTCCCCTGAAGTGATTCCAACAGGACTAAACACAATCAGTGGGTGCAGAGAGCTGAGCTACTTTGGGGCATCAGAAGATAGGAGGGAGAGGAACTGAGAGAGTGAAATCCCAAATAGTCTATGGTGCACTGCAGCATTCTGTTCCAGGTCTCCTTGGAGCTATTTAATTTGGAAGTCATATAATCTTTAGAACAGGGGTGAAATCCAGCAGGTTCTGACAGATTCTGGAGAACCAGTAGCAGAAATTTTGAGCAGTTTGGAGAACCGGTAGTGGAAATTTTGAGTAGTTTGGAGGACCGGCAAATACCACCTCTGGCTGGCCCCAGAGTGGGGTGGGAATGGAGATTTTGCAATATTTTTCCCCAGGAATGGGGTGGGAATGGAGACTTTGCAGTATCCTTCCCCTGCCACAGTCACCAATCCACGCCCACCAAGCCGCACCAGAGCCACCAAGCCACGCCCACAGAACCAGTAGTAAAAAAAATTGGATTTCACCACTGCTTTAGAATCAACCCAATGCACATGGACTGGTTCACTTTAGTAGGAAATCCTACAGCTCATTGAAACAAAAGAAAATTTGGGAAACTATTAACAGATTGGTTGTTAATGGCTTTTCTTTGGCTACAGATCCCATCCTACTTGGCACAATTTTTTGTTGACAACAAAAAGCGTATTTCACAGGTCAAGTGTGCACCGATGTTTTCTATACCAACATTCTCAAAGGGAAAAAATAAGTGATTCTTTTCACATGGGTGAAAGAAGATTTCATCTGCCAACCCCTGCAGTCTGTTTGCCTGACTTATGTGTGTGGTATTTCTATCCTAACCTTCCCTGATTCCCTGCGTGTATCATTCTCATCAGCAGACCTCCAAGTAGTTTGCTGCGTTGGTGAAGATGGGCAGCAGAGCTGCTGTGGCAGTAAAAAGAACGAGACTGAAATACAAACACCACGGCAGCAGGCATTTGCTTGTTTTGCTAGCAAAGGAGCACCATGTGTTTTATGGACTCCCTGCACACCTTGGCGAAAAATAACTGAGGTGAAATCCCCCACAGGCGTGAAGAACACAGAGAGAAGTAAAAAGAGAAAGACGAAGAAAAGAAAGAAATTGCACAGTTTCTCAAAAGGCTCAGTTGCCATTATTCTATGTTTGGCCATTTAAAGAGGACCTGTCCCTTTCACAAGTCTATTGTTGCTAGGTGAGAATGGCTGCCTTGTGGGATGAATTTTATCTCACAGCAGTTTTCCTGTCTGCTCTGCTGTTGAATTCATTTAATGAGATACAGTAGAGGTGCAAGCATCTCTAAAAGGACAATTGAAAGAGAGAAAAGGGTTGCATTATTACACTGAAGCTCTGACAGAATAAGAAATGCCAAGGGATCGTCTGATCACTGAGACCAGGGGGCAGCCTTCTCTTTCAAGAGCTGGCAGAATAAAAGGACAGCTGTAGCCATCTTCCAAATGACTGGCCGACTATCCACATCTTTAATCTAAAATTAGAAAGGGTATTAAAAAACTATCCGGGTTTCTTTTTTTGATGACTGTATTGTCCTAAGGAGTCAGAGTTTTCCTTCTATACAGACTTTGCCATGAAAAATTCATTTGTCTCCTATTCAACAATAGTAATATGATTCACAGTAATGCTGTACAATATAGTACCCATTTGGAGACCATGCAAATGATATGAACAGTCTTGCTTTCCCAATAATTCCAAGCCATAGCTAACATTTTCCAGTGTTTGATACAAGTGAGTGGATTTCTTCTTTGTGTAGATGCTGTACATTTTAACTGAGTTATGACATAGTATTTATTTAATTTATTTATTTTATTATATTTTTATACCGCCCTATTCTCTCACGGGACTCAGGGCGGTGTACAGTCACATTAAAAACATAGATTACAAAATTTAAAAGCAATTTAAAATATATTATATAGGCGACTGTTACCCCTTAAAAACCCTTAACCCTAAAAACATTCCCTGATTTAACTATAAAACCCTAGCGAGGAGGTTGTGAAAGGCCGGCTGCACAGAACAAGTGCATTTTCAGGGCCTGACGAAAAAGGCGTAGGTCGGTAATTGTTCTTATCTCGGGGGGTAGGTCATTCCAAAGGGTGGGAGCTGCCACAGAGAAGGCTCTTCCCCTGGGGGTCGCCAGCCGACATTGTTTGGCTGACGGCACCCTGAGGAGGCCCAATCTGTGGGAACGCACCGGTCTATGGGAGGGATTTGGTGGCAGGACGCGATCCTGCATATATCTAGGTCCTATGCCGTGGAGTGCTTTGAAGGTGGTAATAAACATATATCCACATACATTGTCACACACATTGACATATAATAATTTTATTGCATCTGGTTAATTAGAACTTGATTCAATGCTTATGACGTGACATTAGTCATTAAAGATCCAAAAGACTGTGTTTTAGTTTTCCTGCACCACATGCTTCTCTGGAAATGTCTATTTATTCAAAAGTTATTTATTTTCATTTAAATTCAGTTTATAGTTAGAATTCTCAGACTAAATGCGCATTATAAAAGCAATTACAGAACCTAACCAGTGAAAATATATCCTGTTTGTTACGATGCCTCGGCTATTCTATCATTTTGTTTTGCATTTTCTGATTAGATTTTTTTTTAGTACTTTTTTTTGGGTGGATTATTAGCTGCCCAGCATTATGTATAAAATCTTTGGCCATATACATTATCTAACTTAATGAATTAAATAATTCCATTATTAAATTTACAGATTAAAAAAAGAAGAAAGTTTGGAAGGCTGTTTAAAAATCAAGTTGCACAATGAGTGATTAGTATCATTTTTTAATTGGTCAATTTTCAATGTTTCAGAAGTTTGGTGTACTTTAAGCAAGGCCCTTGCCTTTCAGTACCATCTGGGGATCTGTAGAAATATGGAAGGATATGCAGAAAACATTTCCTGAGATTGATTAATAATTTGAGTAGACATACTGTATATATGATTGTGCCGTGTTTTTTAAAGCATATTCTCATCTGAGTTGTATGAATCCTCCAATTTCCTATATAGATTGCTGTATCACATCATAATGCCCTTTTTGTTGTATTGTTTTGTTGTTTGTTGTTACTGTTTGTTGTATTGTGGCATATATTCTCAGGCATAAGGGCAAACCTAGAATTCTGACAAATGTCACCCTTTTTTAGTTCTGTGGTTTTAAAAGCAAAAACTATTGAAAGTTCTGATGAAAGAGTAAATGCCATATACTTACTAATCCTGGTGTCTTCTAGGATAATTTTCCTCCAATCTGTGCTTGATGAACACAGGCAGTATGATGAGCTTCTCCTCAGTTTTTCTGAATGGATCAAGCAATTTCTTTGTAAACTACAGCTAACATCAGAGATTGATATAACCAATCAACAGCCCGCTATACGTCAAAATAAGGTAAAATAATTCATAATGAACCAAATAAGAGCACTTTACCAAAGAAGTTCTGGGACATCTTTAGTAGAACACAAGTTCTTCCTCTTAAGTATCCACGTCCCAAAGAACCATCTCCATCCGTTCTGTTATTTCTCAGAAATTACAACGGTAGTATAAAGAGAGGTCTTCTTTCTTCTTTGCATTCTGTTTTTTTTTAAAAAAACTTTCTCTCATTCTTATAGGAGCATAAATTAGAAGTGGAAGGAAAAGACAAAGAGCTACAGATTCTGAAGAGCCATGTTGAAAAGTTGTGTTCTTTCACTCAGCCAGAAGACCACAGTGTATTCCAAAATAAGGTTGAAGACTGTCTCCAGTTGTACCAAGAGGCTGATCAAGTAATCAACCGCCGTCAAGATGTTCTTCCCCATCTCAAGGTCTTTTTAGAGCTTCATATCTCTGCATCACATGTACTTCACCAGTTGAGACAAAGGGTAGAAACAACGAAAAACATAGACAAGTCAAAATCAGAAATGCTGAAGAAGAAGCTAAGGGAGGTCATTCAAGATGTCAACAAATTGGAATCTACGGCAGCCAGTTTAGATGTATCCCTTACTAAAGCCCACTACCATCTAAAACAAGGAAGCTCTCAGCAGAGGAGTTCCAGCAGTAACATTGCCGACAGTGTCTGTATAGAACTGGAATCCATTCAGTCTTTGCTTGGATCTAAGCAAAGTGAAGCAGAGGCCCTTAGTGCTCTGTGTTCATCCATCCTAGAGCGCAAGGAACATCTCTTAAAACAAATTGAAGATCTTGAAGAAAGGGCTGACAAGGAAGGACTGAAAGAACCAAACCTTCAAGAAGTTCAGCAAAGGTAAACAGAAATCAGGTCCCCAGCAGCATTGGATATATAATACTCATTTCTGTAAGCAAGCATCTGTTTCTTAGTCAAAACTTCATTTTGTGTAGTTTCTCCCATATTGGACCCAAACTGCTGCACACAGACTGGTTTCTATATTTGTTGTGTATTTATGCTCTTCTCTCATCCTGTAAACAATGCTAAAATTAAGTAGTTGTAATGACTAGGCATCTTCAGACCAAGGGTGGAAAGAAATTGTGTACATATTTTGTTACTATTTTCAATAAAGCCTAAAAATAATAGCACACACAATAATTCTGGAATGAATTATAGATTGGACCACTTTTTCCTACAAATATTTTTTTTCTCATTTGTTGGATTGGTATTGTACACAAAGTTAAGAGCAGACAACTGAGAGTTGCAGATAGTTCTTACTGTAATCCTTGATATGGTCAGGCTGGGTAGCAGTAATGGCCTGCTATATAAAGTGCCTTTTTATTTGTTTGTTTTGTTTATATATAGTATTTCAAGACTGCCTATCTTATCCATAGAGTGACTCTGTGCGTCTTGTTAGCTCTTAAGGTATAAATCCTGATTCAGTTAATCAAAACAGAAATGACTACCATAATGTTTTGCATGTTACAATTTACATTTTGTAGTAGGCATGCATTGTGGTCAGTATTATATTGTTGTGCCTTCAAGCCAGTACTGACACCTAGTAATTGACTGGCAAGTCCCTGCAATCTTGGCAAGATTTCTAGAAGGGGTTTTTCATCATCTTCTTCCTAGTTAAAGGCTTCTGAGGTAATCTTTACATCCACTATACAGTATGACTGCAACATTTGCTTGGAAACAGTGGTGAAATCCATTTTTTTTTGCTACCGGTTCTGTGGGCGTGGCTTGGTGGGTGTGGTGTGGCTTGGTGGGCGT
>JANHFK010010496.1:156058-167531 GCA_036250565.1 Sibynophis collaris | reverse complement strand
TGTAAAGAATATGATTAGAATAATTTTGTATGTCTAAATAATATTGGGATTGGTATTAGAATTGTGTATTGAAACATCAAAACATGAAATAATTAATTATTATATCTTAATACAAATAAATGTGAAGAGTGAAATATGGGAGGTAAGTTAAAAATGAACAGGATTTAAAGGACCAAAGTGGCCCAGAGATGTTAGATAGAAAGAAAAAATCTTTTAATAAAAGGATGACAGGATTAAAAGTTAGAATAGAGATAGAAATAAGAGAAAGGGGAAATATTAATGTATGCTTTTTTTACATAATGAAGTAAAAGCAATAACAAGAGGAAAGCTTAGAAATTGAATGGCGATATTATGTATGATTAAATAATATGGTGAGTGGCACTAGAGCAATATATTAAAACATGGGAAAATTAAATAATGATAGACTAATTTAATATAAATGTATATTATTATTAGAAATATATAAATTGGTTGAATGACATAACTATAATTAATTCTACTAGTTTTATTTGTATTAGAATGTACCCAGGTACCACACTGTTCACACATTGATATGTGTATGTAAAATAAAATTTAAAAAATGGGGGAGAAATGGAGGGGAAAGACAGCCCATAGTTCTCCCCTAAGAAATTTTACCTTTTCTCTTTGTGAATTACATATTTGGAAAATGACAACTTTATCACTGTATATTAATTTATTATTCCTTTCTATCTTTATGAGCTTCTATCACCTACTTTGTTTTCTTTTAAAATTCCCTTATTCTCTGCTCGAGTCTCGAAGCCCACCCCCAAACACCCAGTGAAATTTGATAAATTATGTCTTCTATTAAAAAACAAAGAAAAGAAAACAAAGTTCATGTTGACCTATGATTATTCAATGTTTCTTGACTTCGGTTTTCATTAAAGAATAACCTTTAAAAAATAAACTGTTAATAAAATAACAGAAAATAAAAACAGTTGAAATACTTCTCTGCAACTTATCTTCCTTTGTGGACAATTTTAATTACATCAATTCATGAAAAGATTGCTGAGTCATTTTAATAAGTGCTTTAAATTAGGTATTGTGATAGACAATGTAAATTTTGTTAGAAAACAATTTTTGCACAAATGTTCATATTAATCTTGACAGTTTCTCACTTTATAGAGATTTGATTTTTATGTATTCTTTAAGCTAGGCAAAAAGTGATAAATTAGCAAAGTTCCTATATATGCCAGGGTCATGTTTTGCCAGCAACATTTAGCATGCGACCTTGAATGGTTTGAACAAGCACACATTTACTTCCTATTTATTTTCCAAGTTGGCACACATAACAATAGTACTTTTATGACAATACTAATAATGAATACTTCTAAAATTAAAAAAATCTTTGCTAGATTTTTGCTTCCAATGTAGAAAAATGTATAAACTGTATGGCTGAAAATAGTTGGCATAATATACAGACTATAAGTGTGTAACTTAAATGCTAATAAAGTCTGTATCTTAGCTACTTGTATTCACTGTCTACGTATTGCCCACATTGTTCTGGTATTTTGCAAAATTCAAATAGGTTCAGGAGATCTTATATCTGTCATTATTAAATTTCACTGATTATTATATTAGCATTATATTAGTAATGAAACTAAGAACAGTTTCAAAAAGTGTCTAGCTGGCCCTGGCATAGCAATGCTGATGGATGGGCGAAAAGCAATTAAAATAAAATTTCAATTGCAGGTGCCTGAGTTGTCAGGTACACAAAAACCAACTTTAAAAATATGAACTTACAATGTAACATATTGATTAGTTTTTCTAGATTTCTATGTCAGTTGGGGATTATTATTCCTATACTTACTATTTTCACTCATGCCCATATATAATATCTTAAAAATATTTTAGTGACATGCTAACTAGCATTAGAATTATGTGTAAATCTTGAATGGAAAGAGGAAGGGCGAAAGATTAATATCTCCATGTTTTCTTACTACTTTTCCACTCTAGATATTTTCCCACTTCTGAAAAAAAAATGTTTTTCTCAAAAACAACAACAAACTTTGGAATAATGCTCCATGAAATTTTATATATGTGCAGCTTGGCCCAGAAATCAGTAAAAATGCTGACAACCTCTCGTTTATTGCTACTCTAGGCTTGTAAGGGGAGAAGTTGTATTCTCAAACTAAAACCAAATTAAATGCTTAACTAAAGACTTAGACCAATAAATTTACAAAAAGTCTAAAAGCATCCAGTGTTAACTATATAATTTCTTTCCCAAAAATCTATGCAACCACCAAACATTTTGGCTAAAACCTAGAAGACTTGTATTTGCTGCAGAACTAATAAATAATGCGGAACTGTTTCCTCTTCCTTCCCATCTCTAGTGGAGAGTTAAAAATCATACTAATAAGGCAGCACAGCAGGCTATAAAGTACTGCATATTAAAAATGTATTTCAGTTATCTCTTAAAATAAAGGCCTTTGAAGGAAGGGCCTGCAACATAATCTTCCGGGAAGGAGGATAAAATTAATTGGGTTTGCATTGCAGTGCAAACATATACTTCTCATAATCTGAACAGCAGTCAAAGGTTTACCATTGACTTCCAAATTTTGTGATGGATCCTGAAACTCAAAATGCATATACAGATCAGGGTAAAATGAGAAAAGCATTTTAAAAACTGCATATAGTCATGCTAAGGACAGGCACAGAGTTTGAGATTTCCAACCTCTTTTCTTTGGCCTGGAGGATTTCCTGATGTTCTGTCCAGCCCACACTTAGCACAATCTGTGACTGGTGGCTTCCCCTGATAGTTTCCTTTTCGAGTCTGGGCTAAGAAATTAAGCATTTTCTTTTATGGATGGAGCATGATATATGGTGTCTACCTATTGATGTGCTGGCATAAGAAACTGGCTCTACTGTCTCCATTGCTGCCAATGTGTTGCAACCTTAATTGCAGAGCAGCTGATTGGTGCCATTTTATTTATTTATATTTATTTAATTCAATTTTTAGACCGCCCTTTTCCTTTGCAGGACTCAGGGTGGTAGGAGTCATGGCTTAATTCCATAGGAGTCATGGCTTAATTCTGCTCTCAACTGACTCTCAAAATTCCAGAAAATATAACATGATTTGAGTTAATGTATCATGAGTTATGATAAATACATACATATGCACAAATACACACACACAAACACATAAGAGAGGAAAATATAATTGGTATGGAGAATTTTGAAAAATGAAGTGCAACAGGTAAAACAGTCAGCATTGCTTTTGTTAGCAAAAGTCAGAAAACATGCTTTTGTCGTAGCAGAAAGAGATGGGTTGAGGTTGCTTTCCTGGTGGGCTGGCAGTGAGTAGAGAATGTAATTGTTCATCACCACCCTGAATTAATAGTCAGTTGTTTGTATTCACACTGGGGCAACCTGGTTGTGTAGATCAGCTGTATGGTTTCACTGTGCATTAGAATCAAGTTAAGGATAGCAGATCTCTTGTGCTTTTATTCACTTCCTGAAGGAAAATATTTGCAGCAAGGCAAAGTCAGCAAGCTGAAAGGGGAATAGAGGAAAACATGGCTGACATCAAGCAAATAGTATTTGACTTGGACCTATGGAACAAGTCAGCCAAATAATCACATTGCTGTTACATTGCTTTCACTGCCATTCCCAACTCACTGCCTAGGAGTGCCTCAATATAGAAAGATGAGTTTTGACACATTATCTTCATAGATATTGATGGGAGATGTAAGAACATTTGTTTTCAAGAACATCATGGCATTGGTCTGGATTTTTTGCACATATCCTCTGAGCTACTCAGTCATACCTGGCACTTAAATCTTCCTATCAGCAGATGCTTGAAACTGTTTATTCTGAAATTCTGCTATTTCTGAGAAATCAGTCTAATGGAATCACCACAAAAACTAAGAAACTTCCTCATTATTACAACCACAATTGCAATGATGAAGAGTTTGATGCAAATGATTTTGATCCAGTGTTAGTTAATCTATGTTAATCAGATCCATGTTGCATTCATATACTAAACGTATTTATGTTTACACATTGCCCTTTTGCATTTCTTTTTTAGTCTTTTAATTTATTAATAGTAGTTCTTTTCATGATTCAGGTTAGCTTTCACCAGATATAAAGTTAAATGGAATCTCCCTGTCACTATTTGAAATCATTGAAAATATCTGAAATTTACTTTTAGAATAATTATCTACTTCTCGAGTCGATGGGTGATATTAAACAACAATAGACTTGTTCTTAATTCATCTCTTCAATTATTTTAACCCAGATGCTCTTTACAGAATTGCTATAATCACTCATTTGAATATCTTAGCAGAAATGGGTATTTTCAACATCTCCCTGCATTTCTGTGACTTCTATTCTTTTTGAAAGAATTGTATTGTTCAATAGCTAGACGTAATGAGTCATCCCTCCAGGTATCCATAACTCCTATTAAATCACATCTCCTTTCTACTACAAGGTGTTCAAGCTGATTTTGTTTATTTCTCATACTTTGAAGATTACTGTAAAGACAATAAATGACCCTAAAGGCACAATATAAGAAGAAAAAGGATAAGACGAACAGTTGAAGAATATAATATAAGATTCAATAGGATTCACCATAAAGGCAAGATGGGGATTACTTCAGTATGGTGCAAGCCATTAGGGTTTAGAGAAGTCAGGAAAGAATCTGTTGTAACTCTCTTGGTTGAACACTACCATAATTTTGAATGGTCATTAAATAAACAATTGTTAAGTGAGGACTACCTGTAACAATAATTTATCCAAAGACAAGATCAATTGGTGCCCTTGAGTTAATTTTATATTTAATCCTTTGGCTTAGTTTAGTAAGAATTCAGTACAAATCTTAAGAGCTATCTTTCTCTTTCCAAGCCAACTGCTTGGAAAGAATGACAGGAATAGAAAGAAAATCATGGAAAAAGAGACTGTCAGAGAAAGAGAGACTAAGTGTCACTCGTAAATATTTGTTACTGATGTCATCCTCTACTGGCTTCAGCATCATTTGCAATGTTGCCACTGATAGAAAAAACAGCTGCGTGTTCTGATTTACAGTATGGTGATAGGATACACTGGGAGATAAGAAACAGCATGACAGAAAGAGCAATCATGCATCTAAGAAACGTTGGCAGTGTGAGCAGCAAATCTCCAGCATTTCTGACAGAATCTTTCCCGATTCTACCTACAACCTCTTCTACACACACCAAACATATCCTCAGTCTCTAATAAAAGTGTGATTAGAATTGCATTAAAGTGGAGAAAAATACTTGAGAGCCAGCTATGAAGTAGCCTTGACCTTCTTCTCAATGAGAACAAAATGCATGTGAGAGTACTTGCAGGAAATGGCCAGAAGAAATGAAATAAAATGAAAATGCAGAAGGCCTAGCAGACTGGTAATCTATATTGTGAATCTGTGTGATGGATAAGTCAAAGGAATACTAAAAACCAACTAAAGTACTCCCGTATATATGGACAAATGGAGCCTCATCCTCATCAATATCTACTTCACTGTTATGAAAGAAGCCAATTATGTATTTTTTTCATCCAACAGAAGACACCTGATATAACATCTATCTTTACTATACTTTTATGTTCCACTGCAAGGCACAATAAAGTTTTTAAGAAAGCTGAGATAGAATTAGTAGACTAAACCACAGGGTTGGAAATACATTTTAAAAATACCGGTAACTAATATCCTTAATGAATGAATTATTATTTTTTAACCCTTAACGTCTTAAACTGTGTTCATTAAGAGGATTACAGACATTAGTAAATTTTGCAAAAGCCTTAGTTCTGGAACTCAGATGGAGAAGAAAGAAAAGTTAATTTTTATTCAAACAAAACATCTCATGTCATTCTGCGTGATAAATTACTTTAATTATTTTCATTTTGCTAAACCTATGTTCCTGTAATTTTAAGCAGGTAATAAATTGGCTGCTGTTTAAAACAGTTTATACAGCTTTGAGAACAAAGAGTAACAAGGAAACACATTTTTAAAATGGGATGTAGATGATATATTTCTGCAACACTTTTGAAACACACAGCGCTACAGGCTAATAATTAGGCTGTTTTTTATTTTTATTTTGTAGTTAATTAAATAAGCTGTATGTATTTATTTCAATGTCAGGGTATTTTTACATTGTTCTAATGGATTATTTGAGTTTAATCAAAACAGAAATATCAGGCTGTTATAAAAATTGGAACAAACAGATTTTGCTTTGCGAGACATATTCAAGCAGAAGGTGGCTCATGGCAGTGTAAACTGGAAAGTAACTTTGGAGATTAATGACTACATACATTTTCCTGGGCTTTTTAACTGGACAGCAATATAAATATTTCATTATTTAAATTTGCTATTTGCGGGGCACAATGACTCAGAGGTTAAAGATGCTGAGCTTGTCAGCCGGTGAGCTAACAGCGGGATTCAAGACCTAGCCACACAATGGGGTGAGCTCCCAGTACTTGCCCAGCATTAGACAACCTAGCGGTTTGAAATCATGCAAATGCGAATGAATAGGTACAACTACAGTGGGAAGGTAACAGCGTTCTGTGCACCTTGGCGAATAGTCATGCTGGCTGCATGGCCATGGAAGTGTCTTCAAACAATGCTGGCTCCCTCAGCTAAGAAACAGAAATGAGCACCGGCCCCTAGAGTTGGACATGACTAGACAGGAAAAACCTTTACCTGTTAGTTTATCTGGTTTTAGTGATATGTGTATCTATTTTACTGGTCTGCAGCTGAAATAAAACTTTTCTTCCTCTAAATTAGGATTTACACTTAATAGTCTAAATCAGCAATTCTCAATATGGGTCATACGCTTACTTCCCCAGGAGGCCATGCCATATTTCCAGGGGGTTCTGAGTGGAGCACCCAATCTTAACTGCCAAAGGCATGGTCAATTTGTTATATTCCTCACATCTGTGATAATTTTAGCACTATTAAATTAATAAACAGTGGAAATCTTGTATTTATAGTACCTTTCCCCCCGCTAACTATGGAGGGAGGGTCACAGAGATAAACATAGCTCAGAATGGGGCCAGGAGTAAATAAAGGTTGGGAACCGTTAGTCTACATGAACTCTTCCAACTTTAAGATTTTAATAGCTCGTGTATATATTCCATACATACAGAATCAACACAGATTATAAAGAACTTTTCTTATTTAGAGAATAATCCCCAGTTTGGAGATTCCATTTCCATTTCAGTTTAGAGGTCTAACATTTCCTTATTGGAGGCAATATCAGGGAAATATGCTGACTTAGAGAGGGCTGTAATATCAGCTTAGAGAGGGCCGTAAAGCACTGTGAAGCGGTATATGAGTGTTATTGCTATTGCTATATTCTGTGCTAAAGATTTTACACTTACTCAAATGAAACAAATATGAAGTATTTTTCACTTCATGAGATGCACTTCTCCCCCCCCCCCCTATAAAAAGTGGGTGGAAATGTCTATATATGTTATGCAGTGAAAAATATGGGCTGCAGCAGTGGGGTCCTTTTACAGTGTCAAACCCCGCCTCTTCTGTCTTTGTCATTGCCCACCACTTTTGTCTCTTTTCTGCAGTCCAGGAGTCAATAGGCAGAGCTTGCACATGAGAGGACACCTATCTGTGGTCCTCTCAGGCTCCGCCTCTTGCCCTCACTACACTGCTGCTCCATATTCAGTGCTCCATATTCACAGTGAGATAGTGCTCCATATTCATTTTTTTTCTTGTTTTCCTACTCTAAACCTAGATGGTGTCTTATGGGCAGGTGCGTCATATAGTGGGGAAAATATGGTAAATGCTCTGGACTTCATTTGATCTTAAGAAATAAACATAGGAGAAAACAAAATATATATAAATGAAGAGACAGAGGGTAAGCCCAACATATTTCAAGAATTATATACTTTGTATTTTATGTAAAAAGTTCATGCACGACAATTAAGAATGAATTAATTTCAAAGTATTTGAATAAATTATGATCTAAATTTATTTCAAAGTGGAACAATTACACTTTGAATTGGAATTTCTTTTGCCTGTAAACAGATAAATAAATATATTAGAAAAATAATATTTTTTTTAAAAAGATAGTGGGCTTAATCCTATTAATGGTGCTAACTACCAACTTTACAAAATTAAAATTGGTACGACATAATAGCTATTATTAAATGTAAAAAAACACAGACTAGTTGATTTCCAGTATCCAGTATCAAATTATTCTTTATATATCGGATATGTAATTCTCAGCAAAACAAAAACACTCCACCCATATAAAAATTCAATCCAGTGCAATTACCTGGGTTCCATTCAACTTCTCCAGACTTCTAATGTCATCAAAATAAAGACCTATAATGTTTGTCTATAAAATATACTTAAAACCTGGTGCAATTCCCTTAAATGTCCTCGTCTCTCACTCAAATCCTTATCTTTTAAAAATAATAAATTATCTATGGTATAATAAAACACCATCGGCATTATCACTATTAATCAATTGCAAAAGGCAGTTTAGAACAGCTTACATCCTTTGACAATATTTTTAATACCATCAAATAATAGAAGCTGCCTATCTCAAGTCCTTGGGGAGTCTCAATAGGTGAATAACAATGCCAATCCAGTCTAAACATCTGGTTGATTGCAACAAACAAACAACACCAAATTTTCAAGCCCATCTCTAAAGTAATCATCCATGGTTATTACTTTTGCCTGTTTGGAGACATCCTACTGCTTAACAGGGCTACAACCACTTCAGTACAAATAGCAAGTGTAATATATATGTGATGGCAAGTACACTGAACCAAAATTTTGGAATATAAATATATTCATATATATTTTAACATGTTAAGAAACTCATATGTAAATGATTCCTAACTATGATACATGCCAAAAACAGAATATTGAAGAGCACAACAAAGAACTGTGGTAAATCAAACCAAAATCCTATTTAGTTTAAAGAGATGCCAAGAAAAAAATCTCCAAGGACTACAGCAGCCTTTCATTTGTATTCTCCAGCAATTGATACCACTGTTCCACCATATGTGGCATTTCTGCCAATTCAGGACTGGAATTACACCTGTGTTCTCATAAAGTCACAGATTTTCAGCAATTCAGCTAATTCATTTCTGGCTTAGCTCCAACACAGAGGAAATGCTGCAAACATTACTTTGCAGCATTAATGAAGGAGCCACAAGCCAAGTAATTTCCCACTGGAGAGATGTCTGGCCCGTTTTCCATGCCCTGGCTCCTCAGCTATCCCACATCATTTTTGAAGTTAAGGCACTACAGCAATTCATAAATCTTGCCTTCTAAAGAACATCAAGATGAATTTGGACTTCTGAAATAGGCTGTTCTCTGAACTCGTTTGATATATTAAATCTGTTGAAGGGCAGACAAAAAAGATTGGAAGCTCCATGTTTTTCTCTTCCAAAACTAAAGGCAGCATAGTTGCTTCGTACACAAACATAGACATGTAGAAGTTGGGATTACCTTCTTTCCGTCCCAAACTTCTTCAAAGCTAGCAAGCAAACAAACAAAACTTGGGCTAGAACTGTTGTTTTGGAACATAACAAGGACAAAGCCAGACAATATGTATGCAAACCAATAAATTGTATATGAATAGTGGACATTGTGCTTCTGATTGGGTAGATTTGAGGAACAGAAATAAGAAATCCAAAGTGTTCCCTACTATCCCTTTATAGAGCATTCCTCAAGAAATGCATAAACAAGCCCTGGAGGTTTGCTCAGCCAGTGCCTCCATGTCACAAAAATAAAATTAAGTTAGTGGTTTACTCTACCTTACCTCCCTCACAATCCATTCTTTGTTTCTTGTCAAATAAGCAAAAATGTATTAGCAACACTTTCTAGTAAATGCTGGGTATAGAATAAAGACTTGGTTGCTGGGAGTGTGCAGACCAGGCATGTATTATCAATTCCTGCTTGGAGGAAGGTACAGATATTGCCCTGCTTGAAATTTGCTTCACTAGGTTTTACATTCTGCATACCACATGATTTTGTCACTGGATGGGGGATGGGCGCATATTGTAATGATGATTGTCTAGGCAGTGGCCAGGGGTCCTTCTCACAAAGTGATGGAATTTGCTGGCATGATCCCTTCCTGACTCCTTGAAGCTTACATCAGATCCTATGAGATCCAAGGGAAGGCTCTGAAAATATTTGTAATGAATAGAATAGAAAATACAGAATAGAATAGAAAATATAGAATAGAATAGAATAGAATAGAATAGAATAGAATAGAATAGAATAGAATTCTTTATTGGCCAAGTGTGATAGGACACACAAGGAATTTGTCTGGTGCATATGCTCTCAGTGTACATAAAAAGAAAAGATACATTCGATAAGAAGAATATAATATAATATAATATAATATAATAGAATAGAATAGAATAGAATAGAATAGAAAAGAATAGAATAGAATTCTTTATTGGCCAAGTGTGATAGGACACGCAAGGAATTTGTCTTAGTGCATATGCTCTCAATGTACGTAAAAGATAAATTCATCAAGAATCATAAGGTGCAACACTTAATTATAGTCATAGAATACAAATAAGCAATCAAATCATATTAGGAAACAGTCAATATAAATCATAAGGATACCAGCAACAAGTTTACAGTCGTACAATCATAAGTGGGAGGAGATGGGTGGTAGGAATGATGAGAAAATTAATAGTAATAGTAATGCAGACTTAGTGAATAGTTTGACAGTGTTGAGGGAATTATTTATTTAGCAGAGTGAATATGGAATGTGAGCAATGGTAGCTGGAAAAAGAATGAAAGGTTAATGAGAAATGTTAACCATTCAATAGAAATGTAATCGTTCAAGATCCTGAACTAACAACTTTCCTTCCAGTTCCACATTGCCATTTATTCTCAGAAGGGCCGTCTTCCAATCCTTAGTCCATTTCCCCATTGCCCAGGTCTATTATTCCAATGACCTGTCTGTCATATCCTATCTTGGTTTCCTAACAGCATATAGGATGGTTCTATTGATCACTGCAGCATAACAATTCACATCAAGTACCGGTATGTAAAAATCTATATATAAGTTTTCTTGTTCCTGGAAGATAGGTAAGTCTGGAAGAAACTGTTTGTTCCCAGAAAATTTGTGTGTGTGTGTGTGTGTGTGTGTGTGTGTGTATACACATGCTAAATATATGCATATTTTGTACTTTAGCTTTCTGTGTATTGAATCCAGAATTCTGTCAACTCCAAGACATGGATCACAGCAGGAAATCAACTCCATAATAAGAGAAAAACCCACAGTTATTAAGATTGGGTAAAGTAAAGAACCTTGCAAGTCTGATATATTTACTACCATTTTACCACACTGTCATCAGATCACCTACATTTTAAACTGTGATAGATTTTACCATTCTAAATATTATTTTTTAAATAAGCAATCTCTAAGAAAATCACTATAAATCATAAAAAAACACCACTTTAAATCAACTGTGAAATCCAGCAGGTTCTGACAGGTTCTGGAGAACCGGTAGC
>JANHFK010010496.1:66494-78000 GCA_036250565.1 Sibynophis collaris | reverse complement strand
GGACGGACGGACGGACGGACGGACGGACAGACAGACAGACAGACAGACAGACAGACAGACAGACAGACAGACAGACAATTTTCTTCTAGGTAATTTGTGTCTTTGAAATACTCCATAGGAATGATAATGCAGACCTAAGCCAAGAATATCATAATTGATTCCCCATGCAGATTGGCATCAGTAAATACTTTCTGAGGTTCAAGATGACCCTCTTCCCCGATTATCTTGAAGCTACTCCCTCTGCGTAGTTACTCTTCTTTAGTTGCATGCTGTCAACATCAGAGATGATAAGGGGAAAACCAAAGTGGCTGCCTTTATATTATCCCTATTGGTTACTGCGGAGGTTTCTTGTTATTTATTTATTCATTCCACCGGGCAGTCTACTGGGAAGGTTTTAAAACCAAAGGATTTAACATAGGGTTAAATACACAAAGCAAAGCAAATATAATAATAATAACAATAGCGCTGACAAGGGAGGCAAAGCAATCTGAACCCTTGTACTCTTCCCTTCTCTAAATGAGAATTCCCAAGACTGAATGAGATTAACCACCTTCCTAAAGCAAAGATAACTTTGTTTATAAGCTCTATGAGTAATTTTTTTAAAAAAACAACCCATATACTTTGACAAGATTTTGTTTGGCTACTAGTTTTCAACTCCTAATCATGAAGAGCACATTCAAGGCAAAATTGATAGGGAGAGCAACAGATCCCATCTTGTTTTGTTCTGCATTGTGTTCTGATGGTTCCTGACCTTGCTAGCATCTCTGAGTTGATTGGAACAGATAAATAATTCACCAGTGCAGCTCATGAAGTAGGTGTCTTTTTCGGACTATAAGACGCACCGGAGTATAAGACGCACCGAGATTTTGAAGAGGAAAACAAGGGGGGAAAACAGTTTTTGGCCTCTGCGCGTCTGGTTTTGCCCTCTTCAGCCCCCAGGAGCACTCTGCAGGCCTCCCAAACCCTCTGCATATCTGTCTGTTTTTGGTGACTTTGTATAAATATACAAAAGTATGAAGGCTATTGCTTAGCACATTGTAAGCCGCCCTGAGTCTTCAGAGAAAATAAAATAAAAATAAAAAAATAAAGTACTTTGATTAGGAAATTGTTATGGGGAGCTATATTATTCGCTTTGCGTGATAGCAACTAATGTCATACTGCTTTTTAAATTGTCTTTAAGTGAAATACTGTACATTTATTATTTTATTGTTCTGCTTGATTGAGTCTAGTTTGTTATTTTTTTTCCTCTACTGTTTTATTTTCTTACTTTTTTACAGATAGTCCTCAATTTACAACAGCAATTGAGTCCAAAGTTTCTATTGCTAATTGAGACATCTGTTGAGTTTTCTCCTATTTTATGATCTGTCTTGCCACCGTTGTTAAATGAATCACTGCACTTGTTAAACAATTAATCAATGCAACATCTTCTAAATATGTGGAACAATTTCCATCATGCCAACCATCATAATTCAGCACATCTACACGACGATGGTAACTAGCATAGCTGGTTTAGAAATTATCTCAGAAGTAGAGTAATGGCAACCTGGTGTCTAAAGTTCATTTGATGATCCTGTTGTGTAATTAGCACTGTCAATGCTAATTTTGCTTTGCCTTCTCCAAATAAAACTAAATAGGACTTCAAAGATACCGTGAAAATCTCAAAAAACATAATCAATGTTAACATTATATAAATTTTCCTTCCATGAGACATGATTTCTCTTTCCCATTTCAAAGAGAGGAAAACTAAATCATGAAAACTTGTACTTAATATAATATCTGGGACTGACATTATCTTTTATAAGTTAAGCTATTGGCAGTGCTATTGAAGTATATCTTGATTACATCAGACAAGGAATGAGTTAGAACAAGCACAAATACATGTCAAGCTGCTTACCAAAATACTTTCAAATTGGTTTTAATATTTTTATACTGTTTTCCGAAATGGCCACTTTCTTTCTGAAACATTGTTGGAATTATTTTGAAGCTTGACATATGATAAATAAACAACTAGCTAACATAAATACTTAGCCAATTCAATTCAGTTCGGTTTATTACAGTCAGAGACCAGAGACCAGATCAAATAAAAATACTCAGTGAATATCCAATTAAAAATTCTAGAATAAAATAATAAATAACAGATCAAATCTATGTTAAAATCCAGTCTGTCAATTACTAGATTTTATACTTAGCCAATGTTTTATGTTAGTAATAGTGGGATTAGGTTTAGCTCCCTGTCTCAACTTTAAATACCATATCTTGTACGGAATGCAAGTTAGTACTTTTTTGGCTTCTTATCACAATGTTTCCTACTTTGGAATATCTCAGTAGTACTAAGACATCATTTAGTGCACATTTTTCCAGACATTGGGGGACATGAAAGAAGCCTCCCTGAAGCTAGCATTACTTCTGGCAATTGGGCGTCCCCTGGGCAACGGTGTTGTCACCAGCAAATACTTTCAATCCAAAGCACTCTTTGGGTTAGCTTTGTAGGTGATTCTGACACAAATACAGACAGACCTTGTCATCAAGAACAGCTGCATTTTTTTAAAAAAAGTAGAAACAAGTTTATTTTATCTCATGAACTATTAAGAGTCTTTCAGTATTATAAATATAAAATCTGATCAATTAATCAATAAACAATTTGTTTGTTCTCAGGAATGTAGCTGATGGTATATGATATAATTTACTTCAGCAATGAATGGCTAAATGCATATTCCTTAACACTTCAGTAGCTGTAATGTTAAGCCAGTGAGAGCTTTTTTGTGCCCATATTTTATCTTTACTGATACCATGTTTCCATTAACCTCCCACTTAGCTAAAATCCCCACTAGGCTCAACAGAATGGTATTGCTGTATGAAATAAAAACAAGTCATTAAAATAGAGTCTGATTATCAACAGAGCTTTAATCCTTGTTCAATATACATATCTCATAAGAGTGGCAGTGATAACTTGTTATCTTTCTAAATGCATTAAATTAAAAAGGGCTTTCAAATAAAACTATTCTACATGTTGCTAATTGTGTCAATTTATTTCCCCTAAAGACTATTATAATGAAACTTTATTATTGTAATTTCAATCAAAAAATTTGTCAGATACATTTGTCAAATGTTTATTAATTGGCACTTATTAAGGGTACAATCTATATAATAATAAATTGCATATTACATAAATGTTTTTGTAATATACATGAAACATTACACATTTCTGGAAATACCTCGTCTTTTTCTATACAGTTCCTAGAAATAATGCATAAAAATGTTGCACACAATTACTTCCTTATGCATCTCTTAGATTAATTTTGCTATTTATTTCACTGATTATTGTATTGTTGCTTTCATATTCTGTGTGCAAAGCTATAATTCTAGGGCCCACAATCCACAACCAATTGTCATGATCAAACCAGTGTAATGTGTAATATATTATACTCAAATGTTAACAAATCAGACTTCAATACTTTCAGGTGAGGAAACTTGCTGTCAGGAGTCTCAGAACAGTATTAATTACATTCACACATGCTAAATTACAATGCTTTTTGTTTGATTTTGACTTAGCATGTATGAATCTGTCCTCTGTGGTTTGTAAATTATGGATCATAGCTTAATATATGTATAGCTTTCAAGTTGTGGCTTAATCAACAAATGGTTTAAAACAATGTCATCATGAACATAATGGTTTATTGAACTAAAATTACATCACATATCTGAGGACAACTGTAATGGCATGTTAAGAACCAGGGACAGATTTAAATTCTAACAAATTCTGGACATTCCTCCATTATCATTTAAGAAAATAATCTCATCATCAATTCACATAGGAATTATGGTAAACGTATGTTTACTTCTGTCATATTCTCATTGTTTGCTCAATAATAAATAATAATAAAATAGGACTCATGAATAAAAGATTGAAAAGTTTCCATTTTAGAAACTCTGGTAAATAAAAAAAAATTCTAAGGGGAAAACAATTTGGGCAACCTTATCATATTTTTCCTCAAGTAAAAAATATCTGGAAATTTATTTATTTATTTGCATTCCCATGGCTTTTATGTATCCACAGTTCAGTAAACCTGGTGGAAGAAATGCCTGATGTCAATCAAATGAGAAATTGGATTTTACAAATCTATTAAATTTTGTCCATTATGTACAAAGTCCACTAAGGCAAGGTTTGGTAAATCAAGAGTTCAGTTCCCTGCAGATCAGTAGAATATTCCTTGCACAAATAGTAACATCATTTCGGTGAATACCAGGAATACTTAAGACTTAAGCCAAACTAAATAATAACATTTATCTACTTCAATAAATCTTATTTACTGAACTGTAACAGCTCATTTGCATACTTGGGGAAATCTGTCTTCTAGGTAAGTTGCAACTTAATATATAACATGAGGTGATATCTCTGAAATTTTTCAAAATGCTACAAAAGGTCAGATCCTGACAAATCAAGCTCTATTTTATGCACAGAGGCATGAATCACTATATAATATTGCTTATCTTATAAAATACTCCATGCACAAATACTGAAAGTTATATGTATTAAAATAAAATTTAATAGTGTTCAGTTTTCAGTACAAATTTTTGTTAAAAGCTCAACAGCATGCTCTAAATTCTTTAAAAATTCCTGGCAAACTATTTGAAAAAAACAATATATCAGCATTTGCTAACTTTGTTTCTATATTCTATATAATAAATAAGAAAAAGAGAATGACAGGAAACATTCCAAAAATTAATCTTACATGAGCTTTAGGACCTATAACCACCTATTCAATTATTTTTCATTATTTAAAACCAGGTGCTACCCACCTAGTTAAAAAAAAATATCCCAGAAATTAGTTCTATTGAACTAAATGGAACTCACTCTCCTAAGCTGTGCTTAAAAGAGTATTCAAGTACTCAGTATGCAAATATTTTAGACCGAACTAGTAAAAGCACCATGATGATTTGAGAACTTTTATTACTGATATGTTACAATTGGTAAAGATTGCTACTAGTCCAATTGGTGATGGCATAAGTAGAATTTGCAAATCATTCACCATTTATAATCATAGGAAAAGATCACTAAAACTCTTAGCTTCATGGTATCCAATATGGCATTCTGAGGTGCTCATAAGTCCAAACTATGTCACTTTCTATTTTACCAGATTCCCAATTCCAATCAATTTAACATTAAAAAGAAATAATAATAACAATAATGCTGAAAAACAAAGCAACACACTCCTGTGTAACCTATTTTTCAACAATGTAGATACCCAAATTGATCCTGTATGTGTGTGCGCATGCATGTGTGTAATCTAATGTTTTGTTCTGAAAAATGCCCACATCCTTAAAAAGTAGTAGATTGCCTTGACCAGGAAGATGACAAAGGGTAGGTAGCACTTTCATAAGGCATTACATTTTTGGTAACTGGTAGTAATTCTGTTTTTTAATATCTAGCTTCCAGAAAATTACTTTGCAAGAGCACTCAGAGATTAGTGGGTGATGGAGTTGCAAATCAGAAGAGGCAACTTTGGAAACCTTTTTATATTCCAGCAAGGAAAGGAACTAGAAGTTGGAGTTTTGGGAGGTGTCAGTAGAAGGGAGAGTATCAAGAACCCTCTGAACTGAAATCTGAGAATAACTGCCCTTTCAGGGAGCCAGACTAGTGTTGCGGTAGGGAAATAGTGACAGGATAGTGATAACCTATGGACTTTAAGGAATGTATTAAAAACCAACTTTGTACTTTCTACTATTCTGTATCTTCCCCAAATTCCACTCAATTAGATTACACTTTAGACTTAGAGAATTTCAGATCCCTCAATTGTGGCAGAACAAAAGTATACTAAAGGAAAGATCATCACAATAAGGATGTTTCATGACAGATCTATAATTTGATCATTACACTAAAAGTTAGTCAGCAGGAAGAATAGCTCAGTGGAAGGACAAGATAACAACTTCTAAGTATCTTTTTAGTGCAATTTGTGAAGTAAAATCTGTCAAAGTATGCAGCTAGTAACTAGAATTGGAAAAGTGAGGGATATTAAATAGTCCACTTTTATAAATTATCAAAATCCCATCAATGCTATTCTACTCGCACTAAATGTTCCTCACCTGTCTCTACTACTGAATCATCACATACCCAAAATGGTTTACTAATCCAAAATGGGTGGTTTCATTTGTTCCAAATGCTACCAACTTGAAATTTTTACTTTGTTTTTATTTAAGCACTTTAATCATTCCTACAGGCGTATTTCAGAGAAGATATATAAGATCTGATCATACATTTGCATATTATCAAAACAAAAAGGTTATTTAATGGCTTCCTTTACATTTTACATTGTTTAGAAGTTTTCTAAGTGTTTTCTATGTACTGGTAATTCCAACATATACTGCAAAATACACCTTCCAACAATACCTATTCATCCAATAAGTTGAAGTATGGCAGCTATCTGTATATTTTTGCTCAATTAGTGCACTGTCTTCTCTGGAGCTGCTTCCTCCACATTAAATAGTCCTTCCCTTTTGGCATTAGAAAGTCTATTAAGACCGTGATGTTTAACCAGGCCTGGAGATGGTTTTGACTGAAGTAGCAATAAGCTACTTAGATAAGTAGGTAAGTAAGAAAGTATGTTAATAAAGTTGACTTTATTAAATACATTTCCAGTTCTGCATATTTAACAGCTTTATAGCAAGATGGAATTCAACTTGATTTTACCTGTCCCTGTGGAATTATATAGGGGGGGGGGGGGAAGGAAAACCCAAGAACTACTATATGCAGCTCTTAAAGTCATAATAGAGCCTGTCAAGAGAGAAATTACTATGTCTCTAAGAAGATCATAATTATAGGTATTAGCTGATAGTTTAGGACTAGAAAAGAACACCACTAATATTCTTTTATATGTTACTTTTGCTCCAAAACCCAAAGGATCATAAATAACAGGATTTTATTTCCTTTTTTCAGTACAGCTCTGAAAATAAGATTAGACCAACTGTCCACCACTGTATCTGAACAACATATGTGTTGAACTTTAACGCCTTGTCAAATACATTAGGAAGACATCCGGATGTAGAAATTTGATTAGATTGATAAATATCTAGCAATATCATTTAATAAACTACACAAATTATTTTATTGCTTCATTTTTCCATTTCCTATCCTAGATTCCTATCCTATATTTACAACGTTGTATCAGAACTATAAAGATTCAGGAACTATAAAGATTCAGATATCATCTTAGGTTGTTTCTGATACAGAATACTTTCCTAAATTCCTGTTGCAAAAGTTATGTAACTACTTGATAGATATCTACTCTGCTTTGTACAAAGATTAATTGAAGTGAAAAAGAGAAAATTCTAAACATGCTTTTCTCTGACACTGGTGCTTTTCTGTATTAAAGGTAAAATTGGGTTTACAACTTCAATTCATAACTTAACATAAGAATATACAAGAAAGTTATCTTTTCCTAGGGATTCACTAAAAGTTCCAAAGTAGTTCTCAAATAACAGCAGTTGCAATCCTGCTTACATAATCACTTAAATACAAATTCACATAGTTTCTTTATGTTTCTAAAAGATACATAATAAAAACAGAAAACTTAATTTGATGTATCTGCACATTCAAGATTTTTAAGAGCAAAAAACTTTATACAATCCCGAATTACGGTATGTTTATAAAACCTGGTTTATTTATCTTATTTCTTTAAAATTCTGTAACACTGAAACAATTAGCAGAATGATTTATAATAACAATAGTAGTAAGCTCTTATGCATGTTTACTCAGAATTAAGTTCCATGAAATCTAGTGGCTTTATTTTTATGCAAACATGAACAAAATTGGATTCTAAGGACTGAAATGCAACCTTATCTGGGTATAAGCCCCAATTAATGCCAAATGCTTTTTTCCAAGAATATATAAGATTGCACTAGAAAAATATATTTTCCTTTAATATGTCTCACTGCTTTATCCTGGACTTATATCAAGGTAAATATTTTAGAATTATGTATTTTTATCTTGAAAAACCATTTCATTGGTGAAGTCCAAAATTGAAAACTAGCTTGAAGTATGAATTGTATTTTTAATCCTTAATATATTATGTTGTAGAAGAAATTTAAGAACAGCTTACCTAGTACTGAAGTAATAAGATATATGCATGAAAACAGAATTTCACAGGCTGTGCAAATGTGAGACTGCTTGATTATGTGTCATGTCTATGAATTTATATTTCTATATGCAATTAAAAAACACAAAAAATATCCAAGTATTAGTTTGTTAACGATAATAATGCCTGGGAAAAACGGAGGTAGTCTATGAATAGTTAAACTGAGAGATGGCAGATGTTAGCTTTTCCATATGATTTTCTCTTATCTTACAGTGCCTGTGGCAAAATCCATTAGAAAATTGTCTTCAGAATCCTCACTTAGCAGGAACAAGAGCTGTACAATATAAAATGCTCTTGTATTGAATAACTCCTGTACATTTCCAGGTGGATATATGCAGAATACCTCTGGGAATTGCATGCCTAACACTTGAAAGGTCTTATAAAGACATTGGATGATGTTTCTGTTGTCATTAGAAATATGTATTATTCTTAATAACATTCAGGCAGAAGGCTTTGTGTCATTGGGAAAAACTGGTTTTCACAAAAGATGCCGTAGTTGTGCTAAACATCTGCTTGTGACCTTCCATGCTCATAGTCTTGAGCAGTAGGCATTTCAGTGGAAAGAGGGAAAGGATAAACAAACAGATTCAGCAGTGAAGTTGCCAGGCATGTAAACACTGATGACATTGCTGCTGCAACCATATTACTTGGCACAATATATTACCAATAATGTCAGAACTGATCCAACCATCCAACTCAAAAAAAAAACCTATGACATTTAAGGTAATATGGAGCAATATTTAATGACTCTTATATTATATATGACTCTTATAAAAGCATATTTCACAGTTCTCCCATTTCTCAAGGCTCTATAAACAGGGATTCTAGAGGTAAATCACTTTTAGATAATCCCGTCCAACAACATCAGATCACAATAGTTACACTTCGACCTTTGGGGATTTGAAAAACAATTAATTTCCCCTTTTGACCCCCAAGATGTCTCTCTTAATTAACAGATATGCTGCGCAAGAAACAGTGTCTCTGTATCACACAGCCCATACATAAATTATTACGTTCTTAGAATATATGCTCTGGTTCTTAAACTCTGTTCTGTTAATTCAGCATGATATTTTATGGCTTTTTCCCATTCTCCAAGCACACACTATTTCATTTCATACCTGCCTTGATTATTTCCTGTATCTTATATTTTCACTTCACACCTCTTATATGGGATACTGGGTCATGACAATCTACTGCTATCACAATTACTTCCCCTCATTAATTCTCATGATCTTTCATGCTTATGGAAAGATGCACTTTCAATGTGTTTCTAATCTATTTTATATAGAAGGATATATATATTCATTGACTTTGCAGTTGAAAACCCTGTTTTATCCACCTCCAGTTGAATTTGATAGCAAAACTCCAAATTTATTTTAATGAAATGGTTTTCATCTACTACAATAGTATGAGAAAGTATAGATTTTTTTAAAAATTTGGATAGTTTCAACTCGTTGGACTATTAAAAGGAAAAGAAACAAACAGAAAACTCTTATGCCCCCTCCTCCATCCCAAGATCCTTCAACAGGCTTTTAAAAGTACATATGCAAAACAAGAATAGGAGAATTATTCCATAATACTTATACCATAAAACATGGTGTGTGTGGGGGGGGATTCCTGTTACACTGGAATTCTGAGTGCAAAAGATATAATTTTAAACTGACCTTCTACCTTTTGAATTCACAAAGTGTTTTGTTCTTTCTGCCAAATGGACTTAGCTTTATGGTCTGTTTAGCAGTGCAGTTACCTTCTGCATACCAATTTAGGGGCTGTGAAGACACTCTTAACAGTCCTTGATAACAGCCTTGCACCTTTTCAGTCACACATACATTGATTCTGGATATTTTAAAAGGAGACTTTAAATAAAAACAGAACAGGACAACAATTGGAAGCTTTTTGCTTTGCTAAGATATCTACCTTTCTTGTTAGATTCACATTTCTTATTTAATGTCATCATATTCAGGTTGAGATCCAGAGCTGCAAGTGGCAGCAGGAGCTATTTTGCATTTTCCTTAGGTTTTAACAACCATATGGAAAACACAAATAAGGGGAAAGGCAAAACCTTGCCATATCCTTAAGCAAACAGATGGGGAGGGGGGAGGTTGTAGTTGATTGTAGATAACATAAGGAACACCATACGGTCAAAAGTGCCCTATACTGCAGTACGTTCTAAAGGACCAAATAAACTAATATTTGGGTTTTATTTTTCTGTACTTAATCAAATATAAGAAGTTTTGTTTCTTTTCCTTTCCATTTGAAAAGGAGACACTCACCAGGTCATCCTGATCCCTGAAGGTCAATCTTCCTCACTTCGGCTGTAGTTCTCCCTCTAGGACCCCCAGAATACTTGGTTGTCTTTCTCGCCTTTATTGCCACCACCCCCTTCGTCCTCCACCTTCCTCTGGTTCTCCCCCAGCCAGCCGCTTCTTCCTCACAGTTCTAGAAGGCAGTGAGAAGTCGCCTGTTAAGCCTTTGCCCAGCATCCGCAATCAGATCCCATGATCGCAATCCACATCTCGGCAGATGTACCAGAGAATCACATATAGGATGAGGAGGATGGCGAAGATGAACAAAGCCACCAGAATCGCCTTGGTCACAGGAGAAATGAGGGACTGCATGACACCCGGGGAGAGCAGCAGCCGAAGGCGATCAGTTGGCAATCGAGACCACGCTCGGGAAGAAACGCCACGAATGGAAAGCCCGCTGATGAATAACCAAGGAGGCGCAGGTGGAAACAGCTGCTGCTGCAGCAGCAGCAGCCAAAGCAAAAGGAGCTTCCCCGGCTGTCTGAAATAGCCCAGCTAAAACACGGGCTGCATCTGCATTGGTTCGTGCCAAGCTGCCAACCAGAGGGTGCGAAGCACAGCCGCCGGGCGGGCGGGCGAGCGGGCGAGCTCCACACCACCTCCCTTGTCAGGGCGCCCGAGAAGAGATGGACCCGCGGGCGCTCGTTCACAAGCCTCCGCTCCCCGGGTCCTGCTCCTGCTGTCGCTGCTGTCGCTGCTGCTGCTTGGATCCGTCGGCTGCGAAGAAGCCGAGAAGCACTTCTTCGGGGAGCAGAGGGGGCAGGCGGAGAGAAGTTAGCGCTCCAAACGGCGCTGCCATGGGCGCCGCGCGCTCGCCTCTGTGGCCCCGCGGGTGTCGGAGAGAGGGAGCCCTCCCCCCCCCCAAAGAGGGTCCCCCGCTCTCTTTCCCTCGCCGCTGCGCTCGCCTCCCGTTCAGGGACGCGTTGGAGAGACGCGCCAGGACTCGGCGGCTCGGCGCGTGCCTTTAAAGTTGGACGGCGACGCCGAGGCCGCTTGTAAAGAGCGGCAGCCGCTGGGAAAAACAAGGCGCCCCGAAAGCTGCCTGCCGAAAGCCATGAAAGGGCAGGA
>JANHFK010010496.1:20153-39168 GCA_036250565.1 Sibynophis collaris | reverse complement strand
CTCCATTCCCACCCCACTCTGGAGCCAGCCAGAGGTGGTATTTGCCAGTTCTCCGAACTACTCAAAATTTCTGCTACCAGTTCTCCAGAATCTGTCAGAACCTGTTGGATTTCACCCCTACAATTACATGATCCTCCAGGATTGTAAAGGGATAGCAAGGGGCTAAAAAAAAAAAGAGACAAAAAATGCAATTAACAAAAATTGACTTTCTGTGCTCAGGGCAGCCACTCCAGATGAAAGAATGCAAGAAGAAAATTGCATCAAGCAAAGGACTGGAAGGAAAAGAAAAGATGGGCTGTATCTTTATCTCCTAGCTTTGCTAGGAGAATCTCAAGAGCAAATTACAACCTGCCAGTATTTTGCAAAGAGCAGCATTTTAAGAACAGCTCTGGAGAAGTCAAATTAAGAGTTGTCAAATTGGCAGCCCGCAGGCCAGATGCATCATGCGCAAGCCACGCCCACCCTGGCTTCGCAAAGGCAAAAAACACCACGATATGTCACAATACATCACGTGATGTGATTGAGTTTGACATCCATGATTTAAAGCAAGTCAACAGTTTTCTTTTTTCAGTCCTGACTTTAGCAAATGGGAGTGGCAGCCTTCAAAATGGAAACCGAATTTCAGTAATTATGTGAAAGTGAGCAAGCTTGCCCTTCCCATTAAACATGTTATTTAAAAAAAACACCATAGATGAAATAATTTTATATTTATAAAGCTCTGAAATTCTGTAATTGCTTTATTTGAAATATATTTAATCATAAAAATAAATGGCATATTTATTTCTTGCCCAGCCTCCAACAAAATCATTACTTTTGGGGGGCACAAATAGACTTTGATTCTTTTAGTCCAAGCATTTGCTTGGAAACAAGAAACTCAAGAAATTCCAGGCTTCCAGGCTTATAGATTTCCTTTCATGATATCCTATAGCAGTTAATTTATTTAGAGCTAAGGAGCAGGCCTTCTGCTACATGGTATATATTTTATATATAATAAATATGTAAGAGTTTAGTGCAGTGGTTGAGGGATTCAACTAGAAGCCAGAAGACTGAGAATTTTAGTCCTACCTTAGACACCAAGTCAGCGGTATGATCTTAAAAAATCATACCTTCTCAGCTCTAAGAAGAAAGCAATGGCAAACAATTTATTTAAAAAAAAACTTTGCCAAGTATACTGCAGAGACTTGTCCAGATAAGTCTGGACAACAGACTTGAAGGCATTAAAATCACACACAATCACATATGAAAATGTAACAGAAGCAGTTCAATCAAAATATACAGCAACCATGTTTTGTGTTTCTCACCCTTTATCATTCCTAATTTGGCAGGGATTGGGGGTTTTCCACAATATTTGTGATTTGAAATAGTGCCTAAAACATTATTTCACTTATTCTCTCTGATAAGTTTATTTCCTCTGTGAGAAATGTGCATCCTTTCGTTTGACCTGTTGTGGCCTCTTAGGCCAATTCCTGTCAATGTATGATCAGAATGTGACAACTGAGTGTTGCTCAAAGAATGCTAATCAGTTTAAATTCCAGAGGAAGGGAAGATGTAAGAGATGGAGAATTTGGTCTGAGAAAAGCTTGGAATTCCAAAGAAATGTTTCCACTTCTTGGTGGGGAAAAAGGGGTTACAAATAGGTATTTATTTCCAGAGAAGACACAGATTAGCAGCCTGCATACACTTTATACAATGTACATAGCAAGAGGTTACCTTGCTATGACAATTAATAGGATATACTAAAGAAATTAACTTAAACCATAACGTTAAAAGAATTTTTCACAATCTTTTAATTTAATATTTTAAAATTATGTTTGTTAATTATTTGTTCAAAGATGGGACATTGTTCCACACTTTTCTCACACACTGGCAAGTCATGTTATTGCTGGGTCATTCCATGTCAAGTGGTCTGGGGCTCCCAGGTAGACCATCACGGATTTTGATGAAATTTGGTGTGAACATTGGTAAAGTGTTATGTTTGCCAATGCAATACTTCCAGAGATACAGTCATTTGTTTGACCCCATACCACAGCCTTCTACAGTATGACCCTGAGGTTTCAGCAACTTTGAAATATAACATCTCCGGCAATATTTTGTTGAGAGAAGCAAAACTTGCCCATCTTGTACAACTTATTGTGCTCTATTAAACAAAATAATAAAACATTCTCATGAGCAATCTCCATCTAGATAATTTGGAGCAAAGTTGGCCAAAAATGACTGTGGTGCAAAAAAAGGGTAAAGTTTGGCTTCTTTTATCTCTGGAAGGAAATGTATGAGAAACATGAAACTTTGCACGTAATAAGTTAGCAACACAAGGGTGTGCATGTTCACACCAAATTTCATCAAAATCCATGATGGGTCGACCTGGGCACTTTCCTGAAATCAGACCACTTGACGTGGAATGACCCTGCTGCCTAGAACACAAACCTATGTCTACCGGTCAGTAGTTGACAGCATAGAATAATCAGTCCTGAAGAATGAAGAAAGCATCAGGCTGATGACCTTGGTGGGAAGAAGAAATCCCTTCTAAATTTCCTGCCAATGAGAAATTACCCCACCCTGCAACTCCAGAGGAAATACTGAGAGAATCTCTTCACTCTGTTTCTGCATAACTGGATCTGAAATTGATAAATAAAATTAATTAGCTCAGCACAATATTGTAGGGATTCAGATGGATGGCACAAAGACAGATCACATCAACCATAACAAATGAAAGATCCCATCATATCTGGTTCCCCTTCAATTACTCCTGATTTGTTTAACTTTATAATTTCATGAATTCAGACATGTATTTGTTACAGTTCTTTATGCAGCCATATTAAGGATATATTTAGCTCATGTCTCTAGGCTCTTTTTGTGGACAAAAGTATTTTTTCTTAAGAGTTTTCTATCACTGGAATCTTCTGTGACTTCTAGGACTGAGTTCAGTGATAGTTTATAAATAAACTATGGTTCACATTTCACATTAAACTGTAAACTGTAATTCATGAAGTACATTGGCTAGTGTCATACATAATATATTAAAACACAAACAAGCAAATTATATTTGGCTTAGTATGATCTGTATGACCATAACCTTGGTGTGGAGTCAGAGAGAGATAATCTCTCTGATGTTATGATCTCTGTTGCCTCAATAATACTCTCCCTAAGTGAAATTTATTGTTGATAATGTATTGTCAGTTAAATAATACTATATATTCTATAAAAATATGAGTAGGATGCTATTGTTTAAAGGATAGTGATGTTTATATTCCTCTTCTACTAAATTAGAAATGGTTAAATCAGCTCTAATTGTATTGTTGATATGGCTATGGCCATGAAATGAAAATATGCAGGATAATTACTTACGTCATCCTGTCTCTGGTCAGTTCCCACCCTGTTCTTCATTCTGCTAGAGTTTAGTATTGCACCAGCATGTCTTTACAAATACATATAGTTGGGATAGTTTTCCAGATCCTTTTGTTAATTCCTATAGTTCTTAGCTGGCAGATTTTCTGTCCAATGTAACAGTTCACTCAGCTTATCAAAGGAGTTAACACAAGTTTCAATTTTATTCATTCATTGTCATTTTTCAAACCAAATTACCCCACCCCTCCCAAACCTCAGGAAATGAACATTTTAAAAAAAAAACTTCAAAAGAATTAGCAGTAACATATTGGTTTATGGGTTTTTTCCCTCATCTTATTTCCTGCTGTTTCCCTATTCTAGCTAAGCAGCATTTCATGCCTACAGTATGTTCACCCCACCTCAAACAGTTGTTGCTAAGAGAAAATACAACACTGGCAACAATTTGATTAGTCAGAAAAGGGCTTTTTGTTTTGCAGAAAGTTTTTTTTTCTTTCCCATAAGAATAAACATATGGGATTTGCCAATAAGCACACATTTCTTAAATTAGGAAAAAATGAATGCGAACTTCTGCTTTTGTTTAACCATGCAACTTATTTGCTCAATAAGTGTTCTTGGAAGACTAAAGCATCTTCCAGAGGTTTATATTTGCCCCTGAAATCCCTGTTATTTTGAATGGCTTTCAGTCTTCTCCACTCTTAAAATTATAGTACCATTGCTACTCTTTGTTCATTTGTAGTAAGCTACAAATAATAATGGGGAAAAAAGAACTGTTACAGTTGTTATTGCTACTGGGTTTTTTTAAAATCTAGACTCTTTCAGCTTAGAGTTAATATTATCACTTCACAAGGCATTTGTTGGTTTCTGGACTTTGGTAAGATAGCTATTTGGTTCTTCTGCCTCCCCTGCACATAGAAGCAATTATAGAAGGAAAAAAAACCTTCCTCCTGCTCCAAGAAAAGAAGAAAAGCAAGTGATCCAGAATCCAATTGTAACAGTAGGCCTCAACTGTTAGGGATAAGCTGGAAGTCAGACTGAGGAAAGCAATCTTTATGTGGGGATTTCAGAAATGGTACTTTTGACACATAGAGATCACTGCTTGGGAAATACTGAGTTGGCATCATAAACAATCCAACTATAGCTCATCCCTACAGACTGAAGGATACTGTTTAATTTCAAACAGCTCTACAGGATGTCTTTTCACAGCTGACCCCCTTTCCTAGCCCATTCTACTAATGACGCAGTGGCTATGTGCATCCTGTCATATGTCAAGGTCAATGATACTCAATAGTACATTCAGTTATTTGTTACAACTTTTTCTGGCTTGGATTCTGAAGATTTTTATGCTACAACTGATTGCCAAAATTTATGAAATCACTCTTTAGCGGAATTATTTTTGAGAAGTAGTGATGAGATGTTTGCTTAGAAGCATAAACCCAACAAACATCTGTAAGTCCAATACCTATTTCTCCTGGTGCTATTCAAAATATGTGTGAGACATATTCGCTTGACTCCTTGGAAGCTATCATACTTGCTTCTGGATCCAATTCAAGGTGTTGGTCATTACTATTAAAATTATTTATGCCATGGGTCCAGGGTATGTGAGGAATCATCGCATCCTGGTGGGACTCACCCACCCCACTCATTTCAGCAGAAATGGCCTACTTCAGATTCTGTCAGCCAAAGAATTTCATCTGATGTGGCCCCCGCCTCTCAAATATTTTCCTTCCAAAACAGCCTAAAAACTTGGCTCTCCCACTTATCCCAGAGCCTGCTACCTTCTTATTCCTTACCTATCATCTTGGTTTTTAACTTTTAACTTTCTATTCATTTTTTTTATTTTAAACATTTTAGCTCTTTTTAACTTTTTATTATATTGTAATCTGCCCAGTATCATAGAATTTTAATAAATAAATATAAATACAGAAACATAAAAGCTACATGAGTTGCCACTTTGCTTCTACATCAATTCAAATTGCTGGTATTCTATCTATTCTATCATTCTATCTGAAGTGTCATCTCTCCCCATTTATATCAGCCTGTTCCATGAGATCTTCCAGAGGAAGCATGATTTGGGTACCATCAGCTAGGACTTACATTTGGTGGATTTCAGGAAATGTGCCTTCTCTGCCATGGCACCTGCCTTTTGGAACATTCTTTCTGCTGAAATTAAATTAGCTCCATCCATTTTGATATTCTGGAAGACCCTCAAGATCTGGTTATCAAGCCTGGGACTCTCAGGGAATAGGAGGCATGATTAGATGGCTCCATTGCTGAGGTGGCTATTTTTATTGTCTCTTGGCCTAGGGTTTGCATCTGTTTTTATACTATCTACAATTAATGTGGTTTTTCAATATTTCTTTTACATCTGTAGTTGTTATAAGTGGTTTTATCCATTTGCTATGCACCACCCTGGGTTACTTTTGATGATATGGGTGATTATATAAATTTGATTAATAACTGTGTGTGTGTGTGTATGTGTCTGTGTCTGTAGTAGTTACCAACAATGTGGCATTTTTTCATATAAGATTAAAATGTTGACGGGTATGAAAAATTACATGACAACAATGTAGTTGAGGCAGACTAAGTGATTCATCATAGCTCAGGAACAGTGCTGAGCTTGCTTTGAATTCTATTGTTCTGAGGTTTTGTAACCAGTTTAAACACTGGATGGATATAGCATTTGTCATCTCTGATGAATACTTCCTTTTATTTCTTCCACTAGAGCAGAGCAGTCCTAATCTTATTGGGTGTGCCCCTTTGCTAACACAATGGAGCACTACTGATAGGGTGGCATGCTGAACCTGGATGCCTCAGATAGGCTTGTTGAAATTGGGGCACCAGCATTCCATTGTCCAAACTTCTTTTTAATTCAAATCCTTTTTAATTCAGTTTTTGTAATGAAACTTCACTTTGGCAACTTAAAGCATAATTCCTTGCTTCTGCATTCAGCAGGATGGAGATAGAGCACTGTGGCCACTGATAATATACAGGACTTTGGATGCCATAAGGACTTTCTGGCAGGTCTTTTCTTCTCCAAGCTAACTACATAGGACTGATGTATAGTTCACTGATGTATATTGATATAAATAGTTCCTTTTTTCAGGCAGCAATATTTAGCAAAAAAAGAAAGTAGATGTCTAAGTACATGATATATGAAAGCATACAGATCTGAGAAACGAAACAATATTTTCAGCCTGCTTAATGCAATATCTATTCACATAAATCAGGCACAAATTCTGGAAAAAAAAATACTTTCCCAATAAAAGATAGCAGGATTGCTATATTTCAGTCCACTAAAACAGTAACACTCTCTGAAGAACGCAAAGTTATTGAGATTTGTCAGATCTACAATTACTATAATATTTCTTACAATCATTACAAGTAAATGTTTTTGAAATTCAAAATATGGTGGGGATTGTGACTTTTAACACTATAAAATATTTTTAATACCACAGCAATTAATCATAATATATGCTTTACATATGCAGGTAAGTCATATGCATATGACTTACCATTCGAGAACATGTGATTCTTGATTAAAATATCTTATTTGTATGGCAACCCTTAGCTTCACCTCCCAAACTTCCCAACTTTTATCTAATAAATGGGCCACTAGTATAAGTGTTTACAAGTATAATAAAGACTGCTATCCTTACGAAGGTCATTCAAATAGCAGCTTAAGCAGGGAAATCCTTTCCCTCAAGTATAAAATCTTAGCATGGTTCAAAATATCTATATGGAAGTTTACACAAGAAATATATCCATCCTTTCCATTTCCAGTCCAGTCTTGTGCTAGTGATTTGGGGTGGGTGGGGTGGAGAATACAATTTGCTATTACATTTGTGATGAATCTGCTTCTGCCATGGTGTTTTACTGTTTGTTCACATAGTCACATGTTCATATAGGCACACAGCAGTCATATTTACTTGATAGATAAGTAGATGGGAATTGAAGTCTCACGTATTTGTAGAGAAGAAGGTGGAAAAGGCTGCAACATATATTGCCCTGAAGGAGAAAAGCATTTTATCTTATACATTACAGATAATCTACATTAAACAGACAGTATCAAGTTCTTGTTTTACCATTGGCTATTAATTACTCTAAGCATCTAAAGTTCATGTAGAATCTAACAATATTTATTGATATTGTTTATCTGTTTTGCATGCCAAAATTGAAAGGCATTTTTTAAAAAGTTTGACACAGTATAGGAATGCAGCCCATGAGCTTAATATACGGCTTAATGTGTTGTGGGTAGTCCTCGATTTACAACTACAATTGGAATGGGAACTTACATTGCTAAGCAATGCATTTGTTAAGTAAATTGAGCCCAATTTTACAACCAGTTTTGCTGCGGTCATTATGGAAATCCAGTTTTCCCCATTGACTTTGCTTGTTGGAAGCTGATTGGGAATGGTGATTAAATGACTCTGGGATGCTGCAACCATCAGAAATACAAGCACTTGAATTTTGATCATCTGGTTATGGAGATATTGTGATGGTTGCAAGTGCAAGAACTGCTCATAACTTTTTTCAGCATTATCCTAACTTCAAATAGTTACTAAGCTAATGATTGTAAATTGAGGATTACCTGTATTAGAACACACAAAAATTGGGACTGAATAATAATCCTCAATTCAATTAATTGAAGATAAGCATGTTGTATAATCTCAGACCCTACCTCCTGTCAAATCCCAAAAGTTCTCACAGCTGCATTGCATGAATACTGAATTTTGTTCCCATCATTGCTAATGGAACAGCTTTTTTCACTTTGAGTATCTTTTTGGAAAAACCTGTTACACAACTCTATAGAACTACCACACACACAATAAGAGGAATGAGACTTAATAGAGAATTGTTTCTTTGCAGAAATTCCTAATTCGATTCTGCAACAACTAATGATGAACTGCTTGGGTGAAGCAGTTAAAAGTATGAAAGCTGTCATACCTATTCAAAACAATTCAAAAGTTCTGACCATTCAATGGACAGAAAGCCATATATATATAAGCATATTATGTCTCTTCCAGATCAACTCACATCTCTCCCCCTGTGTGTGTGTGTGTGTGTGTGTTCAGTTGATCTGGAAGAGACATATGTATATATGAATGTTTTATACCCACATATGAATTTTTAAAGCATATTATGTCTCTTCCAGATCAACTCATAACAATCTTCTTAAATTAGTTTGGATCGAGAATAAGCAGCTGGCAAAAGTTGAAATTTGAAGAGTGTCCGAAAAAAGTCACCAGTCATTTATTTTAACGCTAACCACAACTGAAAATAGAAACACATTAAAAATAAGAATTTCCCGGGGTGTTTTACCACGTTAAAGAATTATAAGGAGGGTCCTCGAGTCCCGATAGAGGGTACAATACAGAAGAACATGAGCTTCATTTCCAATAGCCAGGCACGCTTACCAAAAGACGAACCAGAAAAGAGTACAATATTTTTGAAGATCGATTTTTCTCCCCCCCCTTATTTCTTGCCGTCAAAGTACATCTTTAAATTCTTGGCCCTGGAGCAAACTCTACTACTTTACAAGCACTTAAAATCATCTCTCGGCAATTAACTCTACGAGCACCCTTTCCCTCCAGCTTAAAAAAAAAATATCCCAAACTCGCCACACCCCGCGGAGCTCTCGCCCGCGGGTTTCCTATTACGGGGACATGACTCAACGCTTGTGTCTTCCCCGCTAGACATCGCGGGGAGGGGGAGGTTAACAGACATTCCCTTCGCCCTTTTGATTGGCGGCCGATATTAAACTACTTCCCGGGATTGGTTGGTCGGTTCCCGGAGGGCAGCCCCCCCCCCCACATTTTAGGGGTAGCGCAGTTCACTCTTGTTTTCGGCCAGTCCCTAACTTTGGGGTTGTTGTGTTGCAGTTCTTACGTAAGAAATCGACGCTCCTTCTGCGAGGGCAGGGAGGGAGGGGAGGGAAAAGAAAAAAGCGGAGAAAGAAAAGAGAAGAAAAGGCGCTTTCTTGGCGCCTCTAAAAGTTTACCTCAAGATTTGGAGTGAAGCAGCTGCTCAAAGGCCCTCGACCCACCATGGGGAGACTCGCCCTTAGCCTCTCCTTAGCGCTTCTGCTGCTGGCGGCCCTTTGCAGAGGTAAGGCCGATCCGAAAAAAGTTGCTCCGTCCGATTTCCCTCCCAAACCTTTTGGTTCCCCACCCGCTGAGCTGGGTGTGGTCGCTCGGTTATTTTCTTCAGCCCGGCGGCTCCAACCTTCTCTGGGTCCCTTTGGTTGATGGCGCTTTGGTTCCAAAAGCCCCGCTGGAAGCTTTATGCTGCAATGCCGTGGAGCACAAGGAAAGGGAAGGCCATTTATAAAAGCTTTAAAAATTTAGCTTCCCCCCCCCTTTTTTTTTTTTAATCAGGCTGCCACTTTTCCACTCCGCCCAAGTTAGGGACAGATTTTGAGGAATTAGTCCCAGATGATGAATGAGAGACATTTATGGCTCATTGGACTGCAATTGCGCATTTTCCTTGAGGATTTTGTAATTCATAGGACTATAGCAGATTTAAGACCTGGCCTCCAAGATAAAATCAGTGGTTTGCAATATTTGTTTAAATAGCATATTATGAGCAGTTCATACAAGGTCACATTTATACTCAAATAAATACTTGGCTTAGGAACTTGAAGTCGTTGCCCAGCAAAAGCCACTCCTCTTTCAATTTTGCATTTGGTATTATTAACACGGTAGCCATAGTTCAATAACTATGTTGTGTGAACCCCATTAATTGTAGATTAGCCTTTATAAGCTTTTGGGGTCAAAGTAGCCTATTTGAATCAAATAGTACTCATGAAGGCAAAAGCATGTTGCTAGGTCGAATTGCTGTCTATGACATTTGCACTTGTAGATTTTCAGAGGAACCAGGAAAAAAAGAGTAAAGCCAAAGCAAATCTTGGAAAATCTGCAGAGTAAAATGTTATATTGTGCTGTATTATATTAAATGTTTGTACTATTGCATTTCAAGAAAGTCCCTGCTGAATTCTGTGGATTAAAAAGTACTTCTCCAGAGCTGAAATTTTAATCTGCCTGTTGCTGCAAAATGACATGAATGTTTGCAGGAGTGTGTAAAAACTGATCACTTTGATGTGGCATAGATTTTTATGAACTTCTCAGTCCCTAAAGTATTACTCTGAGTGTGTGTGCATGCACGTGTGATTCAGAGTGGAATAGTGAGTAATAGGTTTGGGAGGAAGCAATCACAGAATTTAACACAGAACTGTAGCCTCCTGCTGGCCAGCTGATTTTCAGGATGTGCAGGGGGCAGAGGTCATGCACGCACCCCTGGGGGGCAGCATGCCCCACACAGTGTTTTTCCCTCCAGGAGGCTGCAGGGAGGGCCTCAGGAGCCCGGGGGAAGTTGTTTTCACCTTCCCGGAGGCTTAAGGCCTGTGGTGCAGGAGGCCAAGTAGGCCATGCTCATCATGGCCACGCCCACCCAGCAACTGTACAGAGAACCGGTTGCTAAAATTTTTGAATCCCACGCTCGCACGTGGGTGGATCGCATGCACATGCGTGGATGGGCCTTGTGTGCATACATGGGCCCCGCGCATTGCATTATGGGTGCCGGCACACTGTGCTTTTGGCACACAAAAAAAAAAGGGTTAGCCATCACTGTACTATAGACTCAATACTTGTATTGAAAAATGATAAGACAGGAATTGTGGGTAGCATGGTTGAATGACATTGTAACTTATTAATATGGACTGGTTATGAGGGCTAGCCATAAATCTTAAGTTGGTCTGTTTGGAAATCATGACTGATTTGGAAATTTATGACTGGGAGTCATAATGTTAGAAGAAATAAAATGCAGCTTCTGCAGGATTTTGGAAATTTCCCCATCAGCTACTCAAAACAGGAAGTTTTTCTAATCCAAAATTGCCTTTGCTTTTGGGGAAAAATGCATTAATGCAATTGAATGCAGCTGTTTTATTTTGCCTTTAATAAAAATGAAGTATTTTTAGACATTAAAATATTTTCAGTTTACACTGATTGGAAAGTATTTTTTAAAAGTTAAAAAATAAATGTTTAATAGATATTATGGAGTAATAATTTGGGAGAGTAATAATTTGGAAGAAATTATATAAAAATGTAAAAAACCAATTATTTTTACCTTCAGAGCACATAACAGTGATTACAGTACAAACTTGTCAGTAAAAATTGATTGATACAAACTGCAGTTACTGATCATTTCCAAATTATCCACTATGCAATTTAAATAGGAAAACAAGTGATTAGGGAAGCTTTCATGGTAGTAATTTATATGAAGCCTGACTATAGAACAATAGGTTGGTCAGTTTTAAACCCAACTTCATACATTTAAATTTATGCAGTAAACCTTTCTAATACAAAAGTAAATGGTGTTGTAGGTCAGCAAATAAAGTAAACAAGAATTATTATTTGTAAATATTTTTTTTTACTTAAACATAGATTTGTCATTTGAAAAGCCCCTAAAATATTAATGCTGATTATAAAAAATCCTTCCCTCTTTAGTCACATGTTGCCTTAAAAGGGTGTGGACTAGTTCATCTCTTCATTGAAGCCATTTTCCCATTAGTTCTGCATAATTCTGTCCGGCTGATATTGTTGACCTGACTCTATAAATTGAGCTTTGTTTTTTCAATATTTTGAGAGTTTGGTTGTAACTGCTTTACAATATTTTGAGAGTTTGATTGTAACTGCTTTACAATTAAATAATTTATAGTTTTAAATCTTTAATTATATAACTTTGGGATTATTAAAATGTGGAATTATAAATTTTATGAAATAATAAGATAAAAGAGTTTGAATGTATATACTTCTCAAATTCAACATATATTCCAAGAAAAAAAAGCCTTAAAATTATTATTACATAGTCATCAGGGTAACATAACATTTAATAGTTGTAAGCTCAGCAGACAAATATTCTGTGTTTGCTTTTAAGAATCTAATTATAGGACAAACAAACTGGTGCAAAAGGCCAGCTTCTATCAGAAGATAAGCTCTTAAATAGTTCGTTAAGTTTGTTTGCTTTATGTACTTATTCTTAGGACTGCAAATAATCTATCTGGTTTCAAAGAAATATATTTCCACCTTCTGCTTAATGCAGAATCATCTGTTTTTGGGTGAGGGAGAAGACTGTATTATTATATTTTAAGCAGCAAGGCAACAACAATGCACTGTTGCTTGGAAAAAAGTTTAAGCTGAAAACAAACTCCAGGGCGCTGCTACCCACAAAGGGGCAGTGTATTGTATACTTCATGGTAATCCATTATAAATAGCTTAAGCAGTTCTTCATGTACTTTATCTTCCTTGCCTTTCTGCTTCTTCCCCTCTTAAATTGACTCTTGTAACAATCCTGTAATAAATTTGTTTCCCCTTTCAGCAGGCAAAAAAGAAGTCTTGGATTCAAAAGCAAAAGTAGCTTGTTCCCAATGTTGCCTAAGGCAAATTTTTGTATGCTTTGTGAACAATGTGAACAAAAAACACATTTGCCGTTCTCTATAAACTACTATCTTGAATGTTTGGTTATCATGACCAATGATGACAGAGATAGAAAGATAAATTTAGAGCAATTTTCATGAAGTTGAAAAACTCTTGATTTGAGTGTGAGTGTAATCAGAACTGCTCCAGCTGAGGCAAAAATGCTGATGTATTTTTGTACCCATTTCTTGATAGTCACCATCTATATAAGAAGCTAAAAGTAGAATAAAAGCAGAAGAGCAGCTTCCTGTTTTTATTTCTCACCACCTGGTATGGAAAGGCATTCCCATGTGCTTGGAAGTTATATAACCATAATTTTTAATAATCTTCACAAATATGGAAACTAGTAAGGAAACTAGTAAATAAAAGTGCCTCAAGTTCCTTGAAATAAAAGGCAAGATATAAATGAAATCCATTTCAATATTGTTAATGTAAAAGCAGAGAAGAGAGCATCAGATCTTTTTAATAGTAGCTTAAATAGTATAGTGGCTTGTAGAGATAGTTTTTGATTTATGACCATTTAACAACAGTTTGAAGTTATAACAGCTCAGAAAGAGTGTCTTATGATCTGCCTTGAAGTTATGATGGTCAAACCACCCTTGCAGTCATAAATCACAATTTGGTGCTTGGTAATCTGGCTCAGATGATGTTTGCAGCATATTGCAGTCATGTGATCACAACTTATTACCTTCCCAGATAGCTCCCAGTAAGGAGAGTCAATTCTGGAAACCAGATTCACTTAACAATCACATGATTCCAGGGGTGAAATCCTGCAGATTCTGACAAGTTCTGGAGAACCGGTATTGGAAATTTTGAGCAGTTCGAAGAACAGATAGAAGAAACTTTGAGTAGTTCGGAGAACCGGCAAATACCACCTCTGGCTGTTCCCAGAGTGGGGTGGGAATGGCGATTTTGCAGTGTCCTTCCTCACCAAGCCATGCCACGTCCACCAAGCCATGCCACGCCCACAGAACTGGTAGTAAAAAAAATTGGATTTCACTACTGCATGATTCATTTAACCGTGGTGAAAATGGTAATAAAATTGCATTGAGTCACATGATGACTTGCTTTATGACCACACCAACTTCTGATGAAAATTCCAGTCCCAATTGGGACATTACATGAAGACTACCTGTATACATTTGCAGTGTTGATTTGCAGTGTAGGTCATACAGAGCACTATTCACCGACATTACTAAACTTAATAGTATTTAAATATAGTTTATTATTGGATTGGAATATGGGAAAATAGATATAATGATAACTAGCAGCCTTGTGATCAAATATAATAAATAAAATGAACTGGAGTGGTATCATCCTTTCTAATTAGGATTTACCCAGAACTGAGTGCTCCTAGAGTCCAGTGCAGTTTGAAATTTAAGAGGATACATGAGATGGCTGGAATATTATTTTTATTTTCCAATAATAATCTGGTTTCTTCATCTAGGAGCTACATTGTGTTTTCCATGGTCAAAATAGCATGGTAGATAGTATCAAAAGCAACTTCAAGTCCAAAAAGACATACTGGTATTTACTACAGATCTTCCTGCACATTCTTGGCAGAGTTTTTCTATTCAGAGGACTACAATTTCAATTGTTACATTCGATTTTGAGAAGAAAAAAAGTGAAAAAGATTGATGATCACTTCAGACAATCACGTATATTTCTATCAAGGTTGTGTATGTAGGCAGTCCTCATTCAGCGACCATTGCTGAAAGTTAACTCCATGCTGAAAAAATGTTATGATCAGTGCCTGCATTTACGACCTTTACAGCGTCCTTCCATCATACAATCACCATTACATTCAGTATGTGTTGTGTTGTTCTGTGCCTTGACCAATTGTTTTTCTCTCCCCTCCCACTTGCATAGCAGATACATTGGAGAGGAAGGGATTAAAAGAGAGTAAGCAGTGGAGAATAAAAATCAAAGAAATGCAGTGGCGTCAGCAAATCTGGTTGCCGTTTGCAAACAGCCAATGTATTTCCATTGTGTACCTGCTTACTCTCTTCCAATCCTTTCCTCACCAATCTTCCCACTCTGTGAGAAGGGGAAGAAGTAGGAGAAATTGCCTAAAGAAGTCACTTCTTTCTTCTTTCTGAAATCTTAATGGCAGAGATGCCAGTTACAATTTGATTGCTAAACAAGGACTACCTGTAAAGTTTATTTCCATTACCTAAGAAAGTGGGTTATGAGAAGAAAATGAATTGTTACATAGTCCAACACATTTAAAATAGTTTAAATTTAATGAACAGATTGTCTTGAAAATCATTTCTTGTTTTGATACAGCCATTCTTTGTTTATCAACTACCTCAGTTAGTAACCATTTGGATATATGGTGGTAACAGTGCTATAAAATTCATTTTCCAACTCACATTTACATCTAACAACAAAACCCTTCAGTGTGAAACTGATCAAGGTCTATTCAGTTAGTGCTCAAAACAACTATCGGTAATTAAGGTCACAGAGTTGAGCTTGTCAACTTGCAGTTAGTAGTTTTTAGGAAAGTGCTGTGCAGTGAAAAAAAGCAGCTAAAAGATAGCTTGTTTAGGCAATCTTTCTGCTTTGTGAGAAGGGGGGAAAAACAGATCAGGCAGAGGACAACAGACCTTTATCTGAATAAAAGGACATCAACCAGTGATCTTTCAGTGCCTTTACCTCTTGCTCTCCCTGTTTTAATCACTGGTGTTTGTTTGTTTATTTCATTATTTATATCATGCCTTTATTATTTTAACAACTCAAGATGATAAACTTATGTAATACTGCTTTATCCTCCTATTATCCTCCTTTATCCTCCTATTAAAAAAAAAGTCCACTTCCAGTGGTGGAATTTTTAGTTAAAGACGGGTAATTCCAGTTCTGTGGTCATTTTGATTTTTTTATGCAACTTTTATAAAGATCCAATACATTTTTCAAGTGAAATGATCAGAATTATTCACAGTCAAAAAATATATGACAATTGCCATTTTATAGCCATTTTTCCTAATTTAGATTGTATTATAAAATTTTATTTTTATCCTCAAGTATTGTTTAATATTTTTTAATTTAGGACCATTTTTCTGCTAAATTAATCATTCAAATTAGCTTGTTAAATGAAAAACAAAACAGTTGTCAGTTTTCAAAGTGTTGGAAGAAATAGCCATCTGGTTTAGTTCCAAGCCGGGAGAAAGGCACTGGAGACAAAATGGAAGCTGGAGGCTGATTGGAAAGAGGGTCCATTTATTGATGAAGCAGAACCACCAAGCATGTGTGATTCTGGATAGCTGACCATATGGAGTTGTGAGTGAGGGATATATATACCTTCTCTTGGGCTTTGAACTTGAGCTTCCTGCTCAAGAACATGTATTCTATTGGCTGTTGTAGGGGTCATAGCTAACTTTGTAGGTTGTCTTGAGTCCCAGGTTTGGTTGAAGTTTGTTGGGAGATGCAATGTCACCAGGTGATTATTTACCATTTACCATTTATTAAATTTCTATACTGCCCTTCTCCCTTCAGGGCAGTGAACAGACATAATTAAAAACAATATAAATAACATACAAAATTTTTAAAATTATCATTAAACATCGGTGTCCGTTCTAAAAACAGCTAAAATTATAAAAACTAACTTCTAAAATCCCCTTATCAAATATAATATAAAACCCCCTATTTATCCCTTTAAAATCTAATTTTCCTATCAGCTGTATAATCCTAATTTCAAGAGCTATCCCAGGCTGGCCAAACAGAACAGATGGGTCTTTAGTGCCCGGCGGAAGAGGCGCAGGTCGGTCATTTTTCGCAGGTCGGGGGGGTAGGTCGTTCCAGAGAGTGGGTGCCACCACAGAGAAGGCTCTCCCCCTGGGGGGTCGCCAGTCGGCATTGCCTTGCCGACGGTACCCTGAGGAGGCCCTCCCTGTGGGAGCGAACTGGGCGGTGGGAGGCATTTGGTGGCTGGAGGCGGTCCTGCAAGTATCCAGGTCCCGAGCCATGGAGCGCTTTAAAGGTTGTAACCAGAATCTTGAAGCGCACCGGAATGTGGTGAGTTTTGCTGCTAGATGAGTTAATCCTATTATGTCCTAGAGGGTCATTCTTAATCCCATCACCCTGGATCTGGAGGTCTTTTGTCTTGTAGCTAGGCTGGCCCAGTCTTTCTTAATGGGCACCAAAAATCTGCTGGGGGCAGGGAGCTGGAGCTCTGAATTTCTGTCTCCCTTAGGATTTTTATTTCTCTTGTAGGGGAAATATTTTATCCTGTCTTTTTAATATTTCTCAAAGTATTTCATTTTTCTAGGAGAGGGGTGGGTGCTAACTTTCTACAAGAGGTAGGCAAGGTTTGGAAAGAGAAAATAATAGGTATTGTGGAAAGTATTTTAATGCAGTTAGGGTATTGTAACAGAAGTTGTATTAGCCAGAAGTTATATATAACACTATGTAACTCAGACTCCAGCACAAATTTAATAACACTGTGAAACAAAAAAACCCCAGCTCTTTGTGAAAGAATGAAGTTCCATCCAAAATAGGTTTTGCTTCAAGTTCCAAATTCAATTTTCTATTTAAGCACAACATTTATTTTCTCTAGATTTAATTTCGGCTTCTCTTATCTAAGCATGTTATTGTGATTAGGTATAATCACAATACTGCATAAGAGAAATGGTAAAACCTTGTGAAACATCACAAATCAGCAACTTAGATATGATTCAGTATTTCAGAGAAACTTAGTGGCTTTATTCTTTTCTTTCTGCTCCCAAAAATTTTATGAGCAAACTGAAAAGTGTCAGCCTCCATAGAGATTTACAGCAGAAATCTGTCCATTCTCCTGTCTGACTTCTCCTTTATTTTCCACTTTCAGTAATATTCAGTCCATGAAATACTGGCCTATCTGCTTAGGAGTCTTAGCTATATTTGTTTTTATCATTTATAGAAAACAAAGATTTGATGAATGGTTTTCAGGAATAACATAAAGAAGGTTTTTTTCAGGATAACCTTTTCATATCTCTGCTTTTTTTCTTTGTTTGATCCTCCTGTTTGATGCACTCTAGCAACACTGCAGTGAAGAGTTGAGTCATCCTAACTTCACTTGCTGCAGAGCTAATTAAAAATGCTGCTTGGCAGGATATATAAACATCTTGCCAGGATTTCTTTGCCTCATTGGGATGAATGATGCTTATACATTTTTGCTTAGTATGAAATGACTAATGGTGTTACAACTTGTTACTATTTTTGCTAGACTGTCCATTTTAAAACCTCAAAAGTTTTAAACTGCTGAACAGTTTCAAGAAATGAGTGGCAAAGGTGTTTATAAGAAAGACTAGCATTATATCCTTTTTAAAATTTATATTCTATATTGCACATGAACACTAAGTTTTGAAGAGGCATTGCAGATGGCCACTAAGTTTTGAAGAAATATTTAAAAAAATTAAAAAGGAAATACTATTATTCATATCTTTTCAAAAGTAAATTAGAAAATTGTAATCATTTCATCAACATCATTATTTTAATTCCATTTCACTACAGGAAGATTATTTTTGTATAGACAGCTTTCCTTCTATAAATGAAACTTCAGTAAAGAAATTTGCTAGGTTATATGATGATTGAGGTAAAGCATTTTCTTCAGGCACGCTGAAAAATTATGTAACAACAAAATAAGATCTTTTTCTCCATATAATTTGTTATTGTAATCTATCGGTATTGAAAATTAAGTGACTGTGAATTTAAAACTTGATTGCTTTATAATACATTCAAGGAATCTATAGAAGGATTAATGGAATTAAATTATATAAATGAAATTATTTGGGATTAAACCAAATTGAGGAATGCTAAAAGAAGTAATTTGTTGATTTGTATGAGTTTGATAGTGATATATTAAAAATGGAATACAGGTAATTCTCAATGTATGATTAAAAGTAAGCCTGTAATTATGATTGTAAGTATTCTGGTTGTAAGTGGAGGCATTGTAACTGGATTCAAAATTACTAGTATTTTTTATGATGGTCTTTATGTGTGATTCCATTTTCCCCAATGGAAATTTTTTGCCAGAGTAAGTGCTTGGAAACCATTAAAAAAATGTAACACAGTCAAATGACTGCAGGATGCTTGAAAAGTGAGCTGATTGCTAAAATGTAATAACATGACCATGAGGATATGTGCAGCCATCTTAACTTCAAAAACTCTGGGAAGATCCGTTGTAACTTCAAATGATCATTAAGCAATAAGTACTAAGTCAAGGA
>JANHFK010010496.1:0-12629 GCA_036250565.1 Sibynophis collaris | reverse complement strand
TAAGGACAAGTATGCATATTTATATATATATATATGCATATATAAATATGCATACTTGTCCTTATCATTTTATCTTTACTTACAGCTTTTCTCTAGCATATTAAAAACTCTTCCTAATGTTGTTTTCAATGTTTAATCCGAATCCTGAAATCTAACAATCCTGATATATGTCAGAAATTAAGAAATATAAGTCATTTTAGGATTTTTTTTAATGAAGAAAACTTCTAAAGTAAAGGAATAATTGCCATAAAGAAATAATGGAACTGAGATGATAATAAAGCCCAAGTGGTTACATTTAATCTAAAGAAAATATAGGCAAAACTGTCCTTTCTGTTTTGACTTTTTGTTTATTTTTAACTTTAAAATAAGGAAAGCACCAGCCACTATCATCTTCGTTTATAATTATTCTTCAGACTCACAAAGAGTCTTTAAAGGAAAGTGAGTGACAGACTTTGGCAATATTTTACAACCCACCTGATTGAGAAAAAAAGGAAGAGAGTAGGCAACCTTAGACAAGCAGTTTGCTCTTTCTTTAAATATGTAAAGTACAAAATACTTCCTTAGGACAATCTGTTTAAATCTGGTAAGAACCAAGTGTATTCAGTGATGCTTACTTCCAAGTATGTTCAGGATTACAACATTGACTGGAAAAATTAATACTTGTAATTCTACATATAATTATAAGTTTGCTATTGCTGAAATGAGTCAGAAGCTTGACAGCAGTTTTCTTTTAGTGGATCAAGAATAATGACTGAGTATTTGTTATGTTAAAAGAGCAAGTTATAGTGTATCTTAAGCTCACCTATTTCAAAAGACAAATATGAAAATAAAAAAGAACTCTACATATATCTTTGTGACTTCCTTAAGTGGGATAAAATGTAACACTTGAAATATTGTACTGGACCTCAAGTAGTGAAATATGATTTTGCATTTCATAATTCTCCATCTGTAATTTTTAAGCATTTCAACCTCAATTAATAGCTTGTTTATTTGTTAATTAAGCCCATATTAATAGCTTGGATGTTTGTTATTTAAGTGTTTTTATAAATAAATAGAGAGACTCTTTACCTGTAAGGATGGAAAAGATGTTAGCCTGCTTGGAGGTTTTTAAGTATTATATTTAGCATGAGCTATAACAACTTTCAGTTGTGGCCTATATGTTTTTCATTTTCTGTCTGTTCAGGTAGTACATAGTAGCAGAGAATATAACTTTTTTCATTATTTTCCCCTTTTAGTTCAACGTACACTTTTGCAGAAACAATAGCAGAATTTGATATGAAGAGAAGACCAGAAACTGGATTTATAGCCTGAATAATTCCCTGAAGGAGCAACACAATGGAATTGCAAAGTAGATCTTTAAAATAGGCCTGTTAAACATCTTTAGAAAGGAAGTGTGATGTTTCTACCCAATGAAAAATATTTTCATCCACCATTTACCCTTTGAAGTTCAATTGTATACAGGGTGATTATTGTTTTTCAAATGTATTTTTATGGCATTTGTTGATTGGATTAAAGTTTTCTCTTTTTTTCTTTTTTCTTTTTTTGTAGCAAGAACCTTGAAAAGGGAGATGGGTGTACTTGTAAAATACCTTCAGCCAGGTTGTTCATTAAGGAAAGCTATTTTGATTGTAGATATCTCCGACTTTACTTACTGATGCATATCACACCATATGGATAAGGCCAGCTATTTAGATATTGGAGGTGAAGAACAAGTTTGCTCTTATCAGATGAGTGGCTCTTAATACAGTACAGTTGCTCACTTAATAGTTGAAGTTACATGTTATAAATATGTAAGAATTGATTTAGGGCTAAGTCCCCTTGACCCTGAATTTCCAGTTCATAAACATTAAAAAATTTTCCTTCTGCATGTTCTTGGTCACATTTAGAACATTCGACATGGAGTAAATGCTTTATCTGACTAGCAAACCTTTTGAAATGTTATCATTGTATACAAGTACATAGGGATTGAAGGCATTAAAATCTAAATTGCCTTAATGTTTTGACTCGAAAATAATCTTAAAATAATCCTTATCTTGAACATGTTTGCATCTGAAGGTTTATTACTTGTGTGTATTTGTGCTGTATTTCTGAGCTGCATAATGCTGGAAACAAATGTGATTTTAAAGAACACACACCATGCTCCTACAGGCTTTACAATGCTTTCTTGAAATGAAATCCAAAACACTATATAGCCATAAGATGAATCTATCACCTTTACATCAAGTTTGCTTAGGATTAGTGTGGGAAATATTTGCAATGCCTCCTAGATCCTACTGCCAACATCTGCCATTGGTAGCCTTAATTAAATATGGGAACATAACCAAGGTATATAATGACTTAAGTTCTTAGGCCGATAATGACCAAATATGATAGGGATATGGATCCTGGATTTCAATGACAGGTTACGTGCAACAATTATATTGAGACACAGCCCCATCCCTGAGAGTGATCCCTGTTGATTACTGTCAGATCAACAAGGGAGCCTCTTTATATTAATGTTTTGGTATTGGGAGGTTAAGATTTTGGAGTGGTAGGAGGAGGAACTCTAGGTCTAAACTTGCTTAGTCAAGCTTTCATAGGATTAGCATTCTGACTGGGAAATTCGGGGAATTGAACTCCAAACTTCTTAAAGATGCCAAGCTTGAAAAACATTGGTCCAAATAAACCCTTCCAATTCTGTGATTTTTTAAAGAGTGATAAAATTGCATATAATAATTTAAAGCTACCACAAAAATTTGGTATTTTGAGGAAGTTACTTTGGGGGATCATCCGCAGCTGGAAGATATCGCCCATTTTAAAGTTATTGGAGCTGTTTATTACTACCTTCAGAGGGGGGAATAAAGGTGACGTCTACAGCAGGCACATTCCTTGCTAAATTATAAACTTAAATAAGCATGTGAACTAGTCCATAATTGGCTCTTTTGCTCTTTATTCCATAATAAAGTAACTTTTCAGTAATGGAATTGCCGTTTAAAATGACTTAAAACTGCATGTGCCTCTGATTACAGAATTTATGTTACAGTTCATAAGTGCCCTACTAGTTCTGTGCTTTACATTTCATAAAGACTTATTTGTTTGTGAAATAATTTTCAAAAAATACACAATAAACTTCAATTGCAGATGCCTTATATACAATACCTTGAAGTGCCAACATATGAATTGAGTAGAAATATGAGCTATTTTATATTGTTTAGATTTGGAAATTGTCACTGAGACCATGTAAATACAATTGAATATCCTACTATACTTAAATTTGTGATAAACTGAAAACAAAAGATGAAATTATGTCAAGAAATGTGGGTGTCATATTATTTAAGGGGAATTCATGTTAAGCATCATGTCAAAGTAAATTAAGTAAATCTTTGCATAATGTGATAATGTGCTAAAGCCAAAATAAGGCTTTACATAGCCTTCTAAACATAAATAGTGGGCCAACTTCCAATTTAAATTAAATACAAGTTAGCTGTATAAGCAATGCATGGATTTTTAAGTTACCCTTTGCATTTCAATAAAAGAAATATCAGTTTTGGGTCATGTGAATATAGCATATGTTCAGCACCAAATCTTAGTAAATTCAGCAAGAACCTGCATTTTGAAGAAAAATGTGTGCATGATTGCAATTAGCTTTTGCTAAGTAGCAATATTTTGATATCCTTATTTCATGAACCAGGACTGATGCAAAAAATGATTGCTATTGATAAAGATGTTTCCATGTTATTACTGAACAGAAGGACTTTAGTTCAAATCATAAATACACTGAACTACTTGTGGCAAACTAAGCATGATTTATTGAATAAGCTGTCTTCATCTATTTGTTCTTCCTCATCCACCAGCAGTCTAGGCGGGAGACAACTAATGGTTTGTTTTCAGTTTATCATTTGTTTCCCTTGTCCTTATCTGCAGCTAATGAGAGAGTATCCCCATGATTTATCATAAACAAAACCCTGGAGACAATTGTTTGGCTAGTTGAAATTGAAAGCTCGCTGCAGAGTTTAAATAATCAAATCCAAACACCTGTCTACTACTAGGGAAGCTTGAAGAACCAGCAGATGCAATAGCAATACATTAGCAAGGAGTTCTCATGTTATTCCAGTGTGTTCTGACTTTACTATAAAAATAATGAGAACATGTTTGGAATATGCACTTAATAGTGTATCCTATACATTTTAAAAAATTGGAATAAAGTTTCACATAGTACTGTACAGTATTCCATGTAAATGTGCATAAGAATGTGCAGACGTAACTATACTTCTGCATGTATTTGGATGTAAATACCATTGAACTAGATGGTATTGTTCTTTGGAAGGAATGCATATGATTAGGCCTTTCATCTCTAAAGCAAATCATTGCCATGGTTTGACGATATGATTCATGCGCGCTACGTGAAAAATATATATAGTTCAGTATGTTTAATTTCTAAATAGATTCATGGCTCTTTAGATTGTGAGACTCTCTAAATATTTGGTAATTAAAACTTGTTATTTGTTTTTAATAAAGAAATCTAAAATTATTTGCCTGATTATTTTGAGAGAATGACCTTGCGGGATAGAATTTTCTATTTTAGAAGGATCTAAATCAAGTAGAAGTGGTTTATGAAATATTTATTTTTTGACCAAATAGGTACCTGGATTCATTTTGATGAAAAGATCAATGGCACGTAACGGAATATCGAGCTCAAACATATTCCAAGATAAACACAGGCTAATTCAGATAGATTCAAGTCAAATATATTTATATGTTAGCTACATTAACGCAATGTTTCTTCTAGGAATGCCATATTGAACATATTTTGTTTACAGTAGTGATTCCATTGAGAAATTAGAAAATTGTGTTATTTCTCAGATGTATTCACACTTAGAGGATTGTGAAGGCTAAGCAAGACAAGACAAAGCAAGATAATTGTTTTTCATTCAATCATCGGTTCAAGGAAATTCTCTTATGGAAGATAAATCAATGCCATTCGAGAAAGTAATTTTTGCAACAAAATGTAATGATGTATAAAAAGAGCTAATTGTATGATGATGCTTCAAATTTTGGCCTCCCAGAAAAAGAATAAAAAATATAGAGAACCATTAGATAGATGGCAGCAAAGGGTTAGAACTTTCTGTATTTAGTTACTGCTTTTTGTATTTAGTTACTTTACTGCTATTTAGTTGTATTGAGTTTCTGCAATCCAGATGTAGTAGCCCTACTAAATTCTGCAGTTTATAAATCATGAAAACTTGGTTCATGCTTGTGCTATAAATACAAGTAGTCGTTGACATATGGCTACAATTGAGCCCAAAATTTGGGTTGCTTAGCAAGATGGTTGTTAAGTGAGCATTGCCCCATTTTATGTCCTTGCCACAGTTCTTATGAATCACTGCAGTTTTTAGTAACAGTTGTTAAATGACTCTTCCCCATTGACTTTGCTTTCAAAAGGCCACAAAAGGTATCACATGACCCTGGGACACTGCAACCATCATAAATACATGCCACTTGCAAGCATCCAAATTTTGATTATGTGACCATGGGAGTATTGTAATGGCCATAAATGTGAAAATGATTGTAAGACTTTTAGGTGGCCATAACTTTAGTCATAATAACGGTGGTCATTAAACAAATGGCTGTAAATCAAAGATGTATGCCAAATAAGTATAAATTAGTAAAATACTGGTCATTGTGCAGATGAAACTCTAACTCTGGGTTACATACCTATATGAAGCACTAACTAGGCCTGGAGCCTTGCAAGTGCTGCTCTGAAGTTCTAGATCAACTTTCCGTGGTCTTCTCTGCAGATGTATGATTCTGCAGCTGACTGGAAAGGTGAGAATTACAGTCTGGGAAAGATTCTGGCTTCTTGAAATTCAGCATGTTTCCTTTGCCTCTTTCAGCACTGATCAAACAACTTCACCTAGTGACATCCAGGTATTTTACAATATTTAAAGACAAAATACATTTAATACTTGATTTAATGAATGAAGAAGTATTTTTCTAAGTATTTAATATCTCCGATAAAAATAACAGTTCCTAATTTCCAGGGATTTGATAGAAATAGCCTATACAACATTATTCTTTTCATGAGTGCAAGATACGTGTATGTTTTTTATACATACCAAGTTTGTCTGTATTGAGTCTTTGAAAACAATTTTACAAAGGTTGGGAATTTTCTTTGAAGAGAGATGAGTAAGGAAAATATTTGATCCAGGCCTCTTCAGGCCTGCCAGCAGTTTGATTCCTCCCACTTTCTCAATGTAAATGCCTCTTGCTACGTATTAGTTAAGGGATGGTTCTTGCAACATCTATGTGTGGGTGTTGCACTAAACAGCTGCCAAATGTTACGATAGTTTTTGACTGGATTGTGTTTTATTCCCACCTTCCCTGTTAACTGGATATTTAAGGCATCTACAAGATTTGAAGGTGTTTGTGGTTGGACAGATACAGACTTTACTAAGAATTTTTTTTGTTCTAATACCTTTACTTCAAATTATTTTTAAAAAGCCAAGACAGAAGACCATGGTGAAGCTGCTAGTTGTTTTTTTGTGCATTGGATATGTTCTGTTAACTCTTGCAGGTAAGTTATTGGACTCTTTGGTTTTGGTGATGGGATACTATGTGTAATATTGATGTACTTCCAGTGTTTTTCTAAAGCAAAGTATTTTAGACTCGAGTAATATCAAAAGCCAACTTATGTATTTCAAGGTTGTTAGGAAACTGACTTAAACCAAATTGTATGTTAATTAATTTAACTCAATAGCATCAATATGACAGTCAATCGAACCTATGACATGTGTTGACCACTGATCAATACTTGAGCAAGACTAGTAATCAGTGACTGTATGCCTTCCATAGCTGACTTCAGATATTTAGGTGAAGCTTTGAATGAAAATCACTAAAATGAGTTAGGAATTGTTTAAAAAGTGATATTTCATTTGTTCCTGTGTTCACCACTATTACAGAACAATTTCTAATCTAGTTTGAAGCAAGGTATTTAGAAAAGTAAGAGCTAGACAACTGCAGGTATTATTGGATGCTACTGATTTTTAAAATAGCTTTCAGCTATATTTTAGATTTTTAGAATGAAAATGATCTTGGTTGCATAGATAGGTAATACTTTCAAAAACTTAAACTTTTTAACACTTTTGATGCCAACTATCACCGTTTTGTTTGCTATGAATAGAACTTGCTCTGATATTTTCCTCTGAAGACATAAAATCTCTAACATGATGTTGGGATCATTTTATTTCCTTTTTGTACAATTTTTTCAGGATAAAAGTTTATGATGTTTTAACATGGCAAGTCAGAACATCTGCTAAATTATGAAATTATGAATATATTTGAAATGAATTAAGAAATAGTTGGAATCCTATATAGCATAGACAATATTCATTTAGTTTTATTTCATTGCAAGCCTATCTAGTGAAATATTGAAGCTGATACTGTATTTTACAATGCAAACAATCCCATCATGATATATTCATTACTTTAAATTACCAAGTTGATTCCAAAATTATAACAATACATTCATGTATAATTTACAAAATGATCTTAGTTTTTATTAGAACTTTGGCATACAATCCAAGTTAATAGACATAAATAAAAGTGCTAAAACAAATGTACCTTTCCAGATACTTTAGTTCCCATAAATCTTACCTCAAGTAGATGATCATGAGAGTTTTATTCAAATAATAACTAAGAACTGTAATATGTAGTATCTTTATACTAATGGTAGTATCTTCTCCATTCAGCAAAGGTATAGCTTTTCTATTTACAGTGATAGAAAAAGAAATAATTCAGGTTTGTCTTATTTGATTACAATCTGTGATTAATTCTGACAAACACAAATAACCAGGAATAAGAGTTGAGTTCAAACGGTAAAAATTTATTACATGCTACCTATACCCAAGATTCTGATTCACTAATGTTCAAAGTAAATTGGCGTTAAATTGGCAGAAATCACAGGGGACTGGATGTAGGTCTCTAATGGGAGCGCAAAGATGCCAAACTGATGACATGTTTGATCTCACCACTGAGTCAGCCTGCTCATCTATAGTTTTGTTAATGGAAGATATGACAAATTTAGTAAATTATTAAAGTCTTCAGATATTATGAAAACTCTGAATAAAGGTAAATGTTTCTCGGTGCTTTCTAAATTTAAAAAGTGTTAATCTTTATAAATTTGCTGGTCCGTGACCATAATAAATATTGATTGATTGTATAAATTCGATTTCAGCATACAGTTTTGATTGGTAATATCTGCCTCATGTTTTTCATCAAATGTCTTTAACTACACAATCTGTAACATATTTAATGACTAAGTTTAAATTACTAAAGTGAAAGCCATGTTTTTGCTAAGCTGAAGAAAAAAATATTACTGGAAAGTATTGCAGCTGGTTTTCTTTGTCCGCAATGGATAAGAATGAGGAATGGGAATGTTAAAGAAAAGAAGATGGTTAATGTGAATTTGGTAAAAAGTAATCTGTGCACTGTGCAGCCAAGTGAATCTAGATTCTTATTTTTAAATGTTTCAGCCTTTAAGCATAACACTTATTAAGTCAAGTATGTGGTCTTTCTTGTTCCAAAATAATTGCATTGGGAGTTGCCTCTTTATGTAACTACGATTATGAATTCACATGCAGAGACAGCTCTATATGCAAGCAGTGTGCTTTAGCAGATGTATTCTTTGTGATAATTATTAATATAAAACATAATAAATGGTGTATGTTTGGTAGGGAACTTCCATTTTCTTCTTTTTCTGCATATGAGCCATATATCGAAAATACTTGTCAGATTTGCTATATAGCTTGTATTTTCCACCCTCTATACTTGATTCAATCTTGACTAATAAAGATAATGCTAAAAGTATTTTCACTATTACCTCTCACAATAACACATTAACCTGACTTTTAAAATGTCAATTATATTGTCACAAACTCACATTATTTCATTTTTACAGCTTCTATGCCACTTTGATATGTCCACGCCCCTCCCCATCTTATTTGTTGGATACAAATCAGAAAGAGGCATGACTCAGATAGCATCATGCTGATGTTATTAATAAATACTGTATAAGTATAGATAGCCATATTTCATTTGTGCCAAAATTGCTCTTAATAATTTCTAAATCTACATAGAAATTGTATTCTCTTTCTCTCCCAATTTACACCACAGTGACCATATATCCCTTCCACACTTCCATAATCTTTTTGAGTTTTGGTATTTGACTGCTTGATTGTCATTTTAGTCCCATTTTAAACCTACAGGTTTTTTTTTACCTAGACCAGTTTTTCACAGTGTCAGTGTTTTATAACAACTTTTTTTCACACTTACCATCAACTTTTTCTTCTTCCTCATTTTTTCCAGAGCCCATTATTCATTTTTTTTGTATTTTTATCTCTTCATGCTGCAATTCTAGTCCATTATTGCTTTGTAATAGGGAAGAACTGCACTGTTATTGGTAGTGTCCTATGCAGCAACTTTCCCCACAGTTAATTATGAAGATTTGGTGATATTAGTTGCTCACTTAACACTTTTTCCAAGGATTCAATTCCAGATTATAGTGCTGCCTAACCTTTTCTCAGCCCAGTAACTAATACTCTTTGTCTCTTCATTGGGTACAATAATCATTTTTGCCCATCCCATATCTTATGAACCTTATTCATGCCATCTTGTGAGTGCTGTCCCCTTGATGTTAAGTAAGCAGTCTAAATAGACCAATACATCATTCATCTAGCCAATAAAAAATAATAATCTCCAAACAGTATTGCCTTGATCTGTTCTGATCCTTTTCCCTGCATTTGCTTTTGCAATAAGAAAACAATTTATAAAATAAGAACACTGGAGGTGGGGAAAGGCAGCCTGAGAATGTTGGGCAAATGACAAAGAGGTCCTTCAGAATGACCGGAAAAGACGATATAGTGGCAAAACATAATGGTGTCCTGACTTCAATTGGGGCAGAGGAACTTGGCAGAGGGAGCTAAGAAGAAGAGTAAACTTTGAACCAATAAGATACCATTCATCTCACAATGTCAGAAGTTTGCACTTTTCTTTAATGCAGCATCTGAGCCAAAGTTTAATCAACTGGCAAAGATGTTCATGGAACATTGGGGTCACATTTGACATGGTGGGGACATAGGAATAGGCCAGCTTCTGATACCGTCTTTCTACATGTTCATAATATAACTGAAATCATTGTGCTGTCAGCCCTTGGAAATAGACATAATCTAGAATTTTAATGGGATTAAAGGATTCTCACAGAATGTTGAAGGCCTGCCAAAACCTCTCCTGACTTCAATTTATATTGTATTTAAGCCGATTGAGAAATATTTCTTTGGAATTTATTTCTTACACAAATCAGATAACTTTTTTTCCCCTAACAGCTCTACATATTCCTAACCTCAATTACACACATTACAAAATACTACACTCTGGGTCCATCAATCATGCACATGACTTGTCACAAAAAAATAAGGTGTAATTCTTTTTGGAAAAAAATATAGTGGATATTTTCTCACCAGAATCCATAATCAGAAAGTTTCTTTTTTTCTTGCTCAGTAAAAATTGAATTTGCAGTGAATTTCAGCTGCTTATTTCAGAGGTCTCCAATGTATTCCACAAAACATATCTGTGCAATATTCATATAACTGAGTTGTTGGTTATTGAAAGCTCATAGAACTTGTCATTGTGAATTTATCTGCCATTGATCAAAAATCTTTTGGCCAGGAGATTTTAAGACAGGTGATGGGCAAAAAAGGAAAAAGGGTCCATTAGAAACTATATCCAGGAACTGAGTAAACAACAATACATTTGCATTATTCCTAACATCAAGGATGCCACGATCAACCTCACTATGAGATATTACCGTATACAATATGGCAATATTTTTACAGGCCACCCTATGGAAACATGGAGCCGTGGATGACTCATGGTTCATTAAAGAGCATTTCAGTAATGGCTGCTTGTATCATAAAGTATCTTCATACAACTGTAGCAATATATACTAGGTAGAATATGTACATGTAATGATTGTATGGAACAGATCAAGAGTTTTATGCTAACATATGGAATATGGAATATAAACAAGTTGATTAGGCAAAGAAAAAAGAGAACAAGATGTTTTTAAACTCTTTAATGTTTGTGTTTCTTTTGATAGATGATGGCGAATTTGACTTAAAAGATGCTCTTGACCCAAGTAAGTATATTAGAAAATTACTGAACAAGGCAAATGTTTTCACTAAACTGAATTCTGTTTCAGTTTATTTTGAGGGTGGACAACATTATTCTCATGGCCACCAGTAGACACTTCTTTTTAAGCCCACTAGACTTCCTGCATTTATTTTTAAATTGTTTTTTTTTTAATTTTAAAAAATGAATAGGATGTGACAGGTTGCAAATTCAAGCCTCAGTGTTTAACACCCTAATTATTTTCAGTACCGTTTCAGCAGATGGGGTCCCATAAGGATTCTTGAAAATTAAAATGATGGATGACTACAACTAGAGTCTTTGTTTAAACAATGTATTCCCACCAAATCAGATATGGCAAAACTATATAACATTGATATGTCACAAAATTTTAAACATGTGGCCCTGCATGCAGTCCTGGACAGCTAATAATGCAGCCCCACAAGATTGTTTAACATTATTATGTGATTTTAGCAATATTTATACACATTAACTCTATTATATATTTTATATGTGGCCCACGACAATTCTTCTTTACTCAGTGTGGTCTATGCAAGCCAAAAGTTGGACACCCATGATCTAGACCAGGGGTGCAAAACTTGCGGCCCGCGGGCCAGATGCGTCACATGCTGGCCAAGCCCACACCTGGTTTAGCGAAAGGCAAAAAGTCGTGATACATCACATGACGACTCAGTGACAATGCGAGTTTGACACCCCTGATCTAGCCAAATGTTTTTCAAATTTGGCAACTTTAAGATATGTGGATTTCAACTCCTAGAAGCCAGCTATGGAATGCTGGGAGTTGAAATTCACATATCTTAAAATTTCCGAGTTTAAAAAATAGTGATCTAGCCTAAAGCGCTGCTAAAGCTCTACTTTTTCCTAGTAGGTTACCACCCAAATATAGCCAGGTACAAACTATGTCTGACCCTTTTTAACTTTTCAAGATCAGCCAATGTAAGCGGTACATACTTGCTTCCAAAGAATATAAATACATTCATCTTTATAAAAATGATATTTATTCATAAGCATATGCATCTAATTAGAGAATGATATTTAATATAGCATGTTTCATAACATTCTTTACTAAGCAATACTGTGTACAGTATATTAATTTAGAAACAGTTATCAAATACAGAAAATATACTTCTAGGCAATCTTAGAGATAAAATATTCGTGAAATTGAATATATCTTGAAGCTAAATTCCCTTTGATTGAACATGGAGATATTCAGTATTTGTTTCTTGCAGGGGTGAAATTTTTTTGCTACTGGCTTGGTGGGTGTGGCTTGGTGGGCATGGCCATGTGGTCATATGACTGGGTGGGCATGGTCATGTGGTCATGTCACTGGGTGGGTGTGGCCAATTGAGCAGTCCATTTTGCCAGGGAGCCGGGGGTTGGACTAGATGACCTCTGAGGTCCCTTCCAGCCTTTGCTTTCTTGAATCTCATTCCCCATTCCTGCCCGAT
>JANHFK010010489.1:0-15804 GCA_036250565.1 Sibynophis collaris | reverse complement strand
TGTTAAAAAAATTCTACTTACTTCCCCTACCCTATTTTCCCTTATATACTTTGTAAAAACCAATAAAATACTTTTATATATATATAAAAAGAAGAAACTGGTAGGGATGCTCACCTACTATAGACTTGACAGTTATAATTGCACTCAACAATGAACTAAAAGGCCACCATCAGTGAGCTGTTGGACCAGCATTACTTGGTCTGCTGTGTGGATGCTTAGGGGTGGGGAATTGTTGGTGGGGTGTGTGTGTGTGTGTCTGGGGATTGTCATGTGTGTTGGGCTTGGTCTCTGGGTGTTATGCGAATTTTGTTGTATGGGTATACTATGTATATACGTACAATGACAATAAACTATAAAGTAAACTAACCCAAGGCCTGAGATGGAGGATCATGTTTTTAATACTCTTTTAAAGGCCAGTAAAATTAGAGTTGTACAAATTTCCAGGGTAGTCATGACATTCCTTAATAGAACTAACTCTGCCAGATCTATGATGGGCAGAAACTATGGAAGTTGGGTGGTCCTTCAAATAGCTGATGCCATGAGTTTTAAAGGCGATAACCAGCACCTTGAATTGTATCTGGAAATCAGCAGATACTCAATGGAGTTTACAGAGCAGGGGGTGTTACATGGGTGTTACATGGGCTCATTTCTGCTTGTCTGCTATTTCTATATTAGCTATAGCTTCCTAATGGTTTTCAAAGGCAGGCCCTTATAGATAGGCCTTGATTTACAACTATTCGTTTAACCATATACATAGTTACAATGACACTGAAAAAAGTGAGTTATAACCAGTCCTTGTAGTTACAACTTCACAACATTCACATGGTCATCTAATCAAAATCTGCTTGCCAACCATAAATTTTGGTCCCATTTGTGGTTGCATATCGAGTACATTGCAATAGCACATCAAGATGACCAAGGCATGAATAACCATAAGCAGCCTCCCAGTCCAGAAAGGATGCAGCTCCAGGAAGCTAAAATACCACCACTGCTCTGTCAACAACTTCAGGCTTGTTCTCTCTCCTGCTACCAACACCAAATGGAACTGGCCATGGAGAAGAGAGGAGAGCCACCAATAGCCTAGAAGGATAGTAACCCAATGGAATGGATGTTTAATTATGAAAGAAATGCCTATTTATAGAAAATCATTTACTCAGATTCAAAGTGCAACAGGCGCTTCTGCAGAAGGATGTCGAAAAGGCAAATAGAGCACGTATGTATGTACGTATGTATGTATGTACGTATGTATGTATGTACGTAGATACATACGTACGTATGTATATCCAGGGGTATAATTATGTGGCTGTGGCCACTATCTTTATTTTTTGACTCTCCCTCTTTTGAATGCCCCTGCCCAGTAGTGGGTTGCTACTGGTTCTGCCCAGTTCTTAGAACTGGTAGTAACAGCAGCAGGAGGCTCTGCCCATCCACCCAGACATCATCAGGGATGCTCTGCCCATGCACAGAAGTGCCGCGCACTCACATGCACTGGCACATACTCCTGTTGCAAGGTAAATAGAACCCATCCCTATCCCTGTCCCTGCCTTTACCATTCATTGCCAGTAGGTTCAGAAGGCTTACTCTATTCATGATTTTGAAGCTATATCACAATTAAATTCTTTGTGTCACTATTATAAATACAACTGAAGATTTTATTGTATCTCAGTTTTAAGAATTCCCAGGTCTCTCCTTTTTCTTCAATTTTGGGTGACTGAATTTAGAATTATTTTTTTTCCACAAATAAGCACCTTAAACCCCTCCCCCATAAGATCAACACACCTATTTAAAGTCTTAACGGGGGGGGGGGGACACCCTCTAAGAGTCCCTATTCCACAAAACACTTTTGTTAACACACAACCACACTTTCTGGGTCACTATTTTGGAGTTAATGGAACTCTGCCTATTTTCTCCAGGAAGTATTTAATATGAACCTTTGGAACAGGAACGCATTGGCAAAGCTATATATCATTACTCCTTTCCCATTTGCTAGCCAAGCAGCTCTAGTTGTGGCTTGCCTGTTTCAGCCAACTGGCATGCCTCCAGACAATTTTACAATGCAATAATTTTGGCCTCAATAGTTGGGGAGCAAACACAAAATACGCTGTGTTTGAATCATTGTTTACTCAAGTTAACTTAATTTCAAGATTTCCATAGCACACTGAAACATACCCTAACTACTTGGGCTGAGTTTACCTAATCCTAGGCCAAAATATGATCTGTGGCAGGGGTGGTATTCACTTACCTTCGCTACTGGTTCTCAAACATGACAGTGCATGCGCAGAGCGTCAAAAATTTGGATAAATGGGACGTGATTACAATTGGGCAGGTGGGTGGAGCCACCTGTAGCTACTGCTACCGGTTCTCCCGAACTGGATATAACCAGCTGTATACCACCACTGATCTGTGGTTCACCAGGTCATGTGAATTCAACGATTGTCTTCCATTTGAAATGTGTTGCAGTGCATAGGAACTTGCATGGAAAGAAGCTTTTAGGGATGGTTTTGCCATTATGTAAATGCTGAAGAACTAAAACAGTAAACAACCAATTAAGTAGAATTTCAGTCCTCATACCACTTTCCCTCCACAAAAATGGTTTAGGACATATGCAAGTATATATACAATATAAGTAGTCCTTGACACACAAGCACTCATTTAGTGACTGCTCGAAGTTATAACAGCACTGAAAAAATGACTTATGACCATTTTTCACATGACCATTGCAGCATCCCCCTGGTCATGTGATCGAAATTCAGAAGCTTGGTAACTAGTTCATATTTATGATGGTTGCAGTGTCCCAGGGTCATGTGAACACCTTTTGCAATCTTATGACAAGCACAGTCAATGGGGAAGCCAAATTCACTTAATAAACATGTTACTAATTTGGAGCTGCAGTAATTCACTTAACAATTGTGGCAAGAAAGGTCATAAAGTGGGGCAAAATTCACTTAACTATTCACTTAACAGAAATTTTGGGCTCAATTGTGATCATAAGTGCATTTAATTTTGCCCAATACATGTACTCTATGTCCAGGAAATAAATGTTATACATTTCTTTTGCAAATACGCTAAGCATTTCTAAAACGAAATTCCACTGAAAATAAACAGACACTGTCAATAGCGGATATTCAAGAGTCAAGAATTAGTATCATATTAAAATAATAGAAAAGCCATTTAAAGCAAACAAGTACAAGCAGAATTTGGAACTCAAACGGTCTGCTTAATACAGGTATGATACAAGTAGTCCTCGACTTAAGACAGTTCATTTAATAACTGTTCAAAGTTACAATGGCCCTGAAAAAAGTGACTTATGACCATTTTTCAAGACCACTGCAGCATCCTCATGATTATGTGATCAGAATTTGGACACTTGGTAACTAGTTCATATTTATGACAGTTGCAGTATCCCGGGGCCAGGTGAGCAACTTTTGTAACCTTCTGATTAGCAAAGTCAAGGGGTGAAGCTAGATTCACTTAACAGCTGTGTTACTAACTTAACAATAGCTGTGATCCACTTAACCACCATGGCAAGAATGGTCATAAAACGGGGCAATATTCCCTTTAAAAATGTCTTGCTTCGCCACAGAAATTTTGGCCTCCACTGTGGCCATAAATCAAGGACTACCTGTACTAAGCCCTGATGATGGAGATTGAAGGTGTTATTAGAAGGGGAAAAAACAGTGTTGCAAATTCCGAGTGAACGCATAGGACTTCGAGCAGGAAAGGCTCTAATCCCGACTGCTGTTAGTTTTCGAGCACTAACGGGTACGCTTCAAGGTATTGGTTACCATCTTCAAAGCGCTCCATGGCTCAGGCCCCGGGTACTTACGGGACCGCCTTCTGCTACCAGTAGCCTCCCACCGGCCAGTACGTTCGCACAGAGAGGGGCTCCTCAGGTGCCATCGGCCAAACAATGTCGGCTGGCGACACCCAGGGGAAGAGCCTTCTCTGTGGGGGCACCAGCCCTATGGAACGAGCTACCCCGAGTTACGAAGAATCCCAGATATCCACCCCTTCCAACGGGCCTTCAAAACTTTCTTATTCCAACACGCCGGACTAGCCTAGGGCTTTTAATGGAGCTTTTAGTGGTTTTTAATTAGCTACATACTAGTGGGATTTTTATCGCGGCCTAATTGAATATATTGTTTTAAAATTCTTTTAAAATTTGTATAGTATGTTTTATCTGTGGCTGTACACCGCCCTGAGTCTCTCGAGGTATATAAATAAACCTTTAAATATTTCCTTTAAATATAAATATTTAAATATAAATAAACTCAAAACTCCAGACTTGCGTTATAAAGCAATTTTTTTTTTTTACAGAAAGGTCAGTCTACCATGCAAAGGACAGAGCCAGATGATGCCTCGCATTATCACTTCCACCGCTTGGAGGTAAGAGAGCAGGCTGCGGGAAGAGGGCGTTGCAGGCTAGGCGCACCGCGCGGTGCCAAAGGAGACCCACGCCGTTTACTCCCACGCGGCCCTCCGTTGAGGAGAGGTGGGGGGGGGCGGCGCGAGGGCGGAGCAAACGGCACCGCGACTCTCCCCGCGAGCCGGCAGCTTCCGCCAAACCGTTTCTTTGGTCGCTCCGCCTTTTCCGGCCGCGGTCGGTGCGAGCAGGAGGAAGACCGGCAAGAGACGCGCGGCTTATCGGCAGCGCCCAACGAAGGGCGATGCGCAGCCCCTGGGCTACCTGAGGGTGAATCTCCATGGCGACGGCGCGGCTTTGGGAAGGTCCCTCGCCTTTCCCGTCCCCCGGTGGCGGTGGTGGTCGTGGCGGAGGCGGTCGACGTCCTCCTGCGGCTGCAGCGGCCGCAGCCTCTCTCGGAGCTCGCGGGATGTGAGGGCGAGGCGCTGCCGCGGAAAGGGAACTTCGCCCCGTGCAGGTGATTCCTTCTTCCTCACTTTCTTGCGGAAAAGAGAAGGCGCATCTCGGGAAGAGGGTGTTGCGGGTGGCCGGCCGGCCTGCCTGCCTGCTTGCTTCCCTGCTTCCCTCCCTCGGTCCTGGATCCCCTGCTAATTGCTGCGCCTTGAGAAATGCGCGCGTAGGAGACACAAGGGCAGAAGTTACAAGAGGCGCTCGGAGGGGGCTGCGGGTAACTCAGACGATAGCAGGGAGCTTTTTTCTTCTTCTTTTTTTAAAGGGAGACTAGTAGCTTTATTCGATCTGGGCTTCCGAGTGCCATGTTCATACGTGAAGCGGTCCTTCTCTGGAATATTAGGAGGGTAATAGTTTGGTGGAGATGGTTTCGGTCCCTTAATGTATTGAAGCGGACTCGAGCTACCTGGGCTTCAATTTTCTAGGTCGGCTGGAATTGAATTGCAGGTTGCCCTTTTTGGGGCGGGAGGGTGTTTCCTCTTCGGAGTGTGTCACAAGGTTCTTTTTATTGTTTTGTAAATATACCGCTGTTGCAATATCGGGAACTTGAACTGAAGTGGATTTACAACCTACAACAGGCACCATATAAATACCACGCACAGAATAGCCCAAACTGCACACACTGCTAGACAGACGTTCCCTGAAGACAGGCTCCGAAAGCTTGGATGACAGTGACCGACCCAGATTGGGTGTTGTGTTGAATTTAGTTCACTTTTTCAAGGACCATGCATGAGATTGTGCAGTGCCCTGATAATCCTTTGGGGATTTAGCCGTTCAAACTGTATAAAATTGTAAAGATCAAAGAAGGACAAGAGAGCAGAAAAGTTGATCTGCAAGGTTTGAAATTTTGTTAGATTTTGTTTTTCTTCTAGCTGATTTTGTTTTCATCAGAATCCTTGAAATAATGTGGGTTGGTGGTACTATATGTTCCAAGATAGGGCATGATTTCATTTAAAAAAAAATCAGTTTCCTTTTCTTTTACTGTTGGCAAGGTGCATAGCTTCCTGTGAGCTTCCTATCTTAATTCATATACCAGAGCTAGGGGGAAGGAAGGCTTACTTTAGAAGATAGTTGGAAATGCAAACAGCCATACCAAGATAGGAAACCAGGACCAGGCTGTATAGGCCTAGAGAGCTTCTAGGAGAGGATATGGACATCCAATCCATTGGTTGTAATAAGAATTAACCAACTGGGCAAACCACTTGATCAAACTGGCTCTCTCGACATGACAGACTTCTAGGGCATAAAAATTAGACCCTAGAATTTTCAGCCAGTTATGGTAAAGGACAATGTTAATTTTTATTTGATTGATGGTTAAATGGTCATTAGCAAGGCTCATTTTACCTGTTGATTTCCCTGTACTTTTATATCTATAACATATGAAACCATTGGAATAAATTTATCTAGAACTTTAGAATGTGTATTTGCTTATTTGATTTATGCTCTGCCTTTTTGCCCAAACAAACATTCATGGTAAATTGGATGGTTTTCGTATACTGAGCGTACTTAATATTCTCTTAACCATTTGGGAACATTTGTCTTGGACTTGAATGGGTATATGGAAGCTTTGAGCGTCTGAGGTTACACAAATTGAATTTAAATCCAGATTAGTTTTAGAAATTGCTGATTTGCAATCCTCAAGCTCTAAAAACCAAATGCATAAATAGATATTTTTTTTGCAGAACTATTGGTGAGACCTGATGAGACCAAATAAAATAATACTGGACTGGGTCAAAAAGTAGATTAGAATGCTAACATTAAGAAGTTTCTAAAATAAAATTGCCTCAGAATAACAGTACAGCATTTAGAAATCAATATTGTGGTATGGTTACTGTAGAAGGAATGATGGAAAAACAAACTTCATTCTGAATGCTGAATTTGGGAATCTGGGTAAATCACTAGGCATACCAACTTGATTACTGTTAGATACGCAAGCAGGAAAAGCATAGATACTTTTGCCAGTTCTCAAACGATCAGTTCAATTATCTAACATAATTTTTTTTCTCAAAGGTATTAGATAAACTCAGACTTTCTACTTCAAGCTTTCCTTGTAAATTTGCACAAGTATTTTTCATATATTACCTTATTGATACTGTATTATTAATAATTCTATAGGTAGATTTTGTATATGGCATAAAATCTACTGTACACATGTGACATGTCAAACATTTTATATGAACAATAATCTTGTTATAGTGTAAGATTCTGTTATTATAAAATGAGATATCACTAGGAAGAGCAATTCATTACAGCCTGTTACATCTGTAATAGTCCCTCAGTCCTTTAGTGATAATAGAGCTTATAAATAATATCACGTGCCATTCATGAATTGCTTTCTGTAACTTTCTAACATACCCAGACAAAAGTTGCTTTGTTAAGATAAAGTTGAAAGTTGTAAGCACAAAATGCTGAGTTATTTTAGTATTCTTCATAGAGATACCAGGGAAACATTTCTATATATTTTCATTTTGCCAATGGCTTAAACTTTGCATTTGGATAAAAAAATATCTTAATAGAACACAATGATATAAACGCAGTGTTTACTTTAAAACTGCTAGATAACGTATTTTTTTAATAGTTCTTTCTATAATCTGTTTCAAGTAAAGTATATTCCTCACTTAATAATGATAATTGGAACTGGAATTTCTGTTGCTAAGCAGTGTGTTTGTAAAGTGAACTGCAACATCACATGACCACACCGCTTAGTGATAGCAGTTCTGGCAGTCCGTAGTTGTAATCTTTAAGTGAGGACAAAGCAGGTTGTCAAACAAGGACCTCACATAATTGTGACTTTTGATTTCCACTGGCTTTTCTGATGACTTTACATGTGAGAAATCTGTAAGGAATGTCTTATATCACAATCATGACCATGGGACGGTGTGACTGTCAGAAACCCAGGCCAGTTGTTGTATGCTTAAATCATGAACAGGTGATCATGTGGCACTGCAGTGGCCAGAACTTCAAAGATTGGTTCAGTGCCATCACAATTTTGAACAGTCACTGAACAAATGGTCTTTAAACTAAGACCACTTATAGAGGGTTTATGGGAGTCAGTTTAATGCAGTGATTAAAAGTGCCAGGTTAAAACCCAGAAGACTATGAGTGCTAATCCGGTATTAGGCAAAAGGAAAAATGACAGCTGGGTGACCTTGGGCCAGTCCTGCTCTCTCAGCCTAAGAAGAAGGCAATGACAAACCACTTCTGAAATCAAAACTTCAGGGACTTGTTCAGACAACAAAACTGCAAGGACTTGTTCAGACAATCATGAGGGATCAAGAGTGACTTGATTGCACACATAAAGAAGAGGAATTACAAACAATACAAAAGCTTTAAGTGAGTTATTATTTATGAAGAATCTGAACTGGAATGAATGTCATTCATGTGATGGCTCCATCACAAGCTGGTTTAGTGAAGCAGGAGGAGCTAGAACTGAGACCATCCAACAAGAATGGAATGTCTCCCCAGGAACATTCAGGGAGGCCAGGGGCTGAGGACAATGCATTCCCAGGCCCATCCAGCATTAGGGAAGTGGTTGACCAGATGAGGAGCCATCTTCACCTACACCTGAAAGTAGGGAAGGATCAGTTGCCAATGGTTAGCACCGATGAAAGGCAACATCCCCTCTGTCAAGGAACAGCTGCCTCCCCCACCCGATCTGCAGGCATAGAGTAAAGGGAAGCACAGAGGAGGTCTGTGAGGCTGCTCATAAGGAAGCAGCCCTGCCCCTCTTCACAAGGAACACGTGATTTGGGATGTTTTGGCCAGATGCAGGGAAGGAAAGTTTGACAGGAACAACCATTTGCTTTGGTGTACACTTCCCTGGTCCTCATAAATCCTACTTTGTGGATTTTGGATTGCTATTCAGCCTTGTGCATTCCGGACCTTGCTGTGTGGACTTGAAATCTTGTTTGTGGACTTCCTTCTTGTCTTGTGGATCGGCTCTGGTAACTATTGACCTAGTTTGTAGGATCAGGTGGCATCAACAGTGGGTGGCTCCTTCAGGCAAAATTGTGGTGGAGCTTTACTGACACCATTGGAGGACCATCTGTCATGGTATAGCTATGCAATAAAATAGACTTTATTGGTGACTGCATCTGCCAGCAGGACCTGAGTCAGAACAATTTATCATTTTAGATTCACAATAGGTTATATAAGCAGATTTTGAACTTACTCCTATCAGTCTATCCAGCCTGATAGCAATTAATGATATCTGAATTTTCCAATAGTTAAATTAATATTTGGAGCAGGGAACCATAATTTTATGAGCTTCTAAGCACATTTGAAATCCTGACAGATACTTATAAAATGCCTGAATACAGATAGTCCTCGACTTACAACTGGCTGCTTAGTGACCAAAGTTCCAACGGATCTAGCTAGAGTACTTACAGTCCAGATGTGAAGTTCCAACAATTTTTCTTCCTTCATAAAAAAGTCTTAAATTTTGACATTTTAGTTCTATTTTTTAAAAAAAAATATAAATCACCCAGGGTTCTGCTTTGAGATGGGCAGTTTAGAAAAGTGAAAAATAAATAAAAAATAAATGATGGGCAGGTTCCATTACAAGACTATCTGTTATGGATATGAAAAAAAATATTTCGATGAAGCATATAGGTGAGACGGAATGAAAAGTATTGTGCTCCAAACAATTTAAAATGCAGAAATGAGTCTGATTTCCAAAATACAAAACTATTGTTCTTGAGCTCAGGCTTTTATATCACTCAATAGGATCAAGAAAAGAAGTCAATAAAGAAATGGGCCATGAGATGGGCTTGATTTCACAAATGATAAATTTGTCCCAATACAGTACATACAATTTGAAAATGGCACTCTGAGGAACCCATGCATGAATACCAACAAACCCCAGCCAATTCCTCTTTCCTTTCCCCATACATCAAGACAAAAATACTATCACACATGCCCCAGATCTCCAGGACATTTGCAACCATCAACATTCTACTTTGTTTATTGTTCTGCTTTTTTAAAATCATATGATATGGGGCCTAAAGTAAAGCACTGAAATAAAATGCTATTGGAAACTGGCGTGAATGAAGATCATCAGGAGTTTGGCCAGCACCAAATAAAACCTCTGCAGACAAAATTTTGCAGACCTCACATTAAGAGGAAACCATGTAGTGAAAAATACTTTATATTATCTGAGGGCAGATCTTAACCTATTAAAGCAGCCCTGTCCTCTCAGAGGAGAACTCTGCAGTAACTCTGAATTTACTTCAGGATAAGCAAACATTACTTGGAAGGCAGGAAATAAAAAAGGGCTGGAAGGAGACAATCCTGACGAACCAAAACCTTATGAAGTCGAATGGTTGGACTCTAATCTTAGGCAAAATGCTTTTTGTAACTATCATTGGTGGCTGTTGAACTGAAGTCCAAAGGAAAAGTATTCTTAGACATCATAAATGTAGAATGTTAATATTCTAGCTTTATGATGTAGGCTGAATAAGAACGTTTAGGAGGATAATATTCCTCATAGGGCTTTTAAAAAGTAATGCTGATTACTAGTTTGTGTATTGGGAGTACTTCAATACAGCTCATCATGAATGATGCAGTAGATTGCAATTAATATCATGGCCCATTCAGTCTCAAAGACCAAGACAATTTTGGAATCCTGGTTTGAAAAAACTTTCTTATTTGGAAATTGTTATATATAGAATAATATTTAACATTTGTTTTTTAAACAAGGGTGAATATATTTATTGTATTGTGTATTGATGAAGTGCCATCAAGTAAAGTATTTTGTGATTGGCCTACGGGACATGACTTGGTACACCTAGTATTTACTTATATCTGTCTGTCTGTCTATCTATATTTATATACTTTGATGTAGAATATTGAATTACAGTAATAGTTTTATCTTGAAACATTGTCATATTCAGATAATACACAATCTGAATTCAATATGAATAAGACTAAATGGTAATTCCATGTTGTACTTTATGTAGTCTTTTTATTGCCATAATCAATGACAATGCTGGCACATAACTAAACATCCATGGTTTTTTTTGTATGGATGTGTACAGATGAGGTCTGCATAGTCCCATTTACAGAGCTTGAAGAAAAACTCATGTTTTATATTTTATAATTTTAAATTATACACTGAATCAGGAAGTGTGCTTTGCTCTGTATTGCTTATATGTCAATATTTGCAACATGAAACACACTTTACACTGTCTATAGTCAAAAGTTCAGCCATAAAAAACTGTAATAGTTTTTACTGTACTTTCCCATGTTCTGTATTAAAAATCTGTTAATGATTTGCATCCCACTCTGTTTAAAACTAGTCTTAGAAAATAATAGATTCCAGTTTGGTATAGTGTGTCCCAATTTGCTAAATATTACTTGGGAAAGCTAGAGCTTTTACCTACGTTCATCTAGCGTTTCTGAACAGGAAGTATTGTAGGAAATATGTTTTATTCGAAGAGAAGAAATGGCAGCAAGAAATGAGGAAGCCTCTTCCTGAATGTAGTTGAGCTAATTGTTTGATACAATGAACAAAAAGAAAGTAAACTTACTAATTAAGAAACAAGTACCAGTATCACATAATCCAAATGTAAACTATGTTTTAAATCCAATGTATTAAGGTTGGCCTTACGTTTTCTCATGGGAAATCTCATTTACAAGAGATTAGAGTGAGAATAGAACTCTTCTAATAATAAGAGAAGAAAGAGGGCCCCTTTCATCTGATCCACAGAATAACGATTTGTTTGATCACAGAATCATAGATTTGGAAGGGACCCAAAAACTATTGAAGTCCAATCCTCTGTACTGCACCATTCTGATATAGAAAGATAGAGATATACTTGAAGTTTTGTCCTGTTAGTTTTAGTCTTAACCTCAGAAGCAGGTGAAAATACATCCACATTTTTTATAATTTGACAACCCTTGAGTATTTGAAGACTGCTGTCTCAAACTACTCTTCTGCAAGCTAAACAAATCTAAGTCTTTCAACTGTTTTTCATAAGACTTGGTTTCTAGTCCTTTCACTTTCTTGGTAGCCCTTCTTTGGACTTGGTCCAGTTGATCTTTTTTTTTTTAAACAGGGTGAATTGCAATGGGGTAAATAAAAATGGAAGAATTGGGACTGCCAATCATCCTTTTATATATATGATTGCTAAGAGTTAACACTTAATGGCACCTAATCAATTAACCAGTACAATATCACTACTGGTAATTAGTTTTCTTAGAATAATTTATAACAAACTCCTAAAGCTCTTAAATAAAAAATAGATCTGAAGTTTATCTTTGAGGTTTAATTTATCTCAAGGAATGTTTATTTTATCAAATGCAGATAGCAATAGCGGACCTTTTAGGTATTTAGCTGGAATATTCACCAAGGGTGCAACATGAATATATGCATCATTAACTTTGCAAATTATATTAATTAACAAAGCCATATAAATTGCCTTTTCCCTTTTACTTGATAGAATCATACTTAAGAATGAGCAAATGCTATAATGTCTCCTTATGTTAATAGGAACAAAAGCTTATACAAATTTATACAAATTGAAACTGATAGCTATCAGCCTTGCATGTAATTAGGGTACATTAATTTCTAAGAACAACAAAGGAATCAGAATAAATTTAATTAGAATATAATTTATCCCATAGAAAATGTATTTCTTTCTTACTGAGTAGAAAACTTGAAACTTGATTGCCACAGAGACTTTACTGCCCAAATACTGTCTTTATAAAGAGTGTGATTAACCAATCTGAATTGTACACTTTTCCAAATTATAACTTCCAAGATGTATATAAAGCTAATATAATCCATAGTGACTTGGTTTATCTGTTGTGTTAACTCATTTGTTAAATTGATAAGCCAGGTACCCTTAAAGCCTTCAGTAATGAAATTTATTTAACTTGTTAAATTAAATACTCCACACATTATGACCTAATACATTTTGTGAAATGAGTCTGGATTGCTAAGATTTGTTTTTAGTGTGAATATTGAATACTTGAGTAAGAAGAATTTATGTTTTCAGCATCAAAGTTACCAAAATTCTCTGTTACAGATTAATTTTAACACTTTAGTTGGTTCAGATTCTAAATACATTTTTTAAAATAACTGGATCAAAGATGGATCATAGATGAGTGGGGGGAGTTGAAGGGCTCCTGCAGTCGTAAGTGTGGGTGGGCTATCAAGCACCTGAATTTTGATCACATGGCCACAGGATACTGCAACAGCAGTAACTTTCAGCAGATATCATACTGCTGAGTCCATTTTTTCAACACCAGAAATTTGAATGGTCGCTAAAGTTGAACAATGATCAAAGTTGATCTGTACAATGTTATGACTGAATTTCATGACACAAGGAGCAATATATGCAGTTCGTGGACTTTATTATTTGGGGTGGGACAAGAATTTATTGTTCTTATCACTGTTTTACAGATGTTTACAGATGTTACTATAGATGCCTTCTGCTCATATGCTGTCTTAAAAAATAGGGAGACGTATATACAACATAACTTGTGCCAGAGTTCAGTTTGGCATTTTTCTTTTTTAGCATCACCTCTCTGATTAATAATACGAAAGACAAATGGGTTGAAAAATGTCATCAAGGTAAGGTACTGCTCTTTATGAGAATATTGGTTTAATTAAAAATGTAGAAATCTGCCCTTCTTCTGAAGAGAATTGTGTACCATTGTGTCTAATAAAATACTAAAAGTTGGGAAAGTAGGAATAAGAAAATTCTTTCAGTTTCAAGAAATTGTTTCACTTTGTCTTAAACAATAATGTTAATATTAACTACTGTTGAAACAGTAGTTCAGTACTGCTGAACTATTGTTGAATGTAGCTCATCAAACATTATACTGCAATGAAAAATTAAGCAATGTGTCAATTTTGAAAAGCATTGCAATGAGATGAGTTAGAATAGCATTTATTTCCAAAGCAATATCATGTAATACTATTATGAAAGATCAGATAAATGCATGCAATCTGTTCATCTCATTGTTTTTTTCAGGATAACCATAGTGCTTTCCTGATTGGGTAGAAATGATGGTTTTAAAAAAATATTTAGATAGATGATGTAGCAATTTGCAAGAATGTTCTTGTTGACTTTTATGACTGATCATTTAACATGCAGCCAAAATGATCAGGAAGTTCAGTTTTCACTTCCTTTTAGAGGATCTTTATAATCACACCCTGTTCTATTTCCCTGTTGAAGAATTACTATGGTTGCACTTGGAGTTTCAGAGGTTGGTATTGCCTTTAAGGGTGTATTATTATTCTATTACCTTTAAAAGGTCACTGAAAGTTTGGATTTTTATAATCTTTCTTTTTTAGACCATTACTACTGTCTGAGTACTTTTGATCATGCGTTTTGAGAATCCCAAAACCTTTTCAGAAATAACTTTTGATCAGAAGTTATGTAACTTCTGAAATTTTGGACTTTCCAATGGAATGTACATAAAATTAAGATTTAATCATTTTCTCACATTCTGTTTCCTATCAAAACCTTTGATTAATTGAATATTATCATCTTTAACAATGTTGATTTCATTTATTGTGTTTTTATTTTGGTATATATCATTTCATTGTATAAAATTCCACTAGTTTTCTTTCACTTTTCATTGCATTATGTTATATAAATCAATTTTAAATTGATTATTGTAGTGTAGTTCTGATTTAGATGACCCAACTTGCTTGATAAATTGCAATATTTTTTGAAAACCTTTTTGAATGGAACGCAGAGTTAATTGAATGCAAGAAACACAACTCTGAGCCCACAATCAACAATTTCTGTAGTGGTGTACTCACTGACAGAATTTAGTAGCTGACATCTACTAAATTCCACCAGAGGAACTTCTCACACAATTAGGATGTGGACATAATCCTATGGGTGAGGGCATCATGTAAATAACAAAAGTGTCTAATGTTTCTGAACAAAATTTTAGAAGAGACCTGAAATTTCTTGAACTGTAAAATTCAGATATTTTGTTTTGAGAGACTTTTATGCACTATTTCTGTGTTTGCAGTTTTGAACAAGTGGGACTAACTGTACTATTGGTTGGGAAAATTAATTCCTTTACAGAATAAATGTACACTGTGCAGCAATTTGAGAACTGAGGATTATCGGGATCATATGAAGCAAATTAATGCTTTTACAAGAAAATTAATTCTTAATTGAAATGGATTGCCTGTGGGCCTACTTTTATCTGGAACTATGCCTTCCACTGAAAAAAAGGCTTATTTATCACACTACATAATTGATCTCTATGATATGCTGGGTTATAACAACATATATTTCTTTCAGGTTCCAGTTTGGCATCATCTTGCTTCCAATATCAGCAGCAGCTTTGTACCTTGATCAATGTGACAGTTTGGAAAACTTTAGCAGCTGACGAAATGATTGAGAGTCGGGGAAAATATGATTTCTATATTGGCCTTGTGTTGGCAATGAGTTCCAGTCTTTTCATTGGAGGGAGTTTCATCCTGAAGAAAAAGGGTCTCCTTCGATTGGCAAGAAAAGGCTCCATGAGAGCAGGTAAAATTTTGAAGGTTTTTAAATTTTAAGTTTTTAATTAAACTTGCATCCTTATAAGCTATGTAAAGATTTTTTTTCAGTATTACATAGCATCAGTTTTTAAATAGGTATTCTTTTATTTCATGCAGAATCTAGTGTATAGGACAAAATTCCAACTACTTATTTCAGTACTTTAAAAGCTAGCTTTCAGTTGTATTTTCAGATTCTTCTAAAATCTCAAAATGTGATTTTGGTTTTCATGATGCAAGAAAAGTTCGTTTCTTCATAGATGCTTTAATTATTAATGTGAGCATCATTTTTAATATTGTGTAAACAATTGAAGGCTAAAGTGAGTAGGACAATAATACAGAGTTGGGGCCAAATTTTTCTGCTTTTTAAAAAGTTTTTTTGTGGGGAATTTAGGATCCCCCCCCCCCCAAATTATGTTAT
>JANHFK010010488.1:217794-227921 GCA_036250565.1 Sibynophis collaris | reverse complement strand
TAAAGACTTCTGCTGTGGGAGGGGGAAATTAGGAACCAGGGGGGGGGGGGTGAGAGAGAAAGGAAGATGTTTCAATGTGCTGTGGTCCTTCAGACTTCCCTTTCCAGACATGGCTTTGAGAAGTTTGGCTACAGGGAACTGTAGCCTGAGGCAGCTTGGTAGCCCCCACTTCGCTAACTGTTCTTTTTTTCATTTCTTCCTTCGCTTTTTGTAGTCTCTGACTCAGGAAGAAGGTGTGTATTATCTACTAGACACGTAGAAGAAGATGAAAACCAATTAGGGTTGAAATAAACGCAGGAGAGTGGGGGGGGGGGGAGAAGAACCGAGGGAACGATTGTGAGTGTAATGTAATTGCTCTTGCACTAAAAGCTGAGGTGAAAATTTAGGGCAGGTGGAAGTTTCCAGGGCACTTATGAGAGGCAAATCCTAACAGAGGATGGAAATGGATATAACTTCATTTATGACCAAGGTTTCAGTAACAAACTTTTTATTCCTCCCTCCTCCCCCCCCCCAACCTTACCTTTGCCAGTCTGAATGATTTTAGGAAGGTTTTCGTTTGTGGGGTTATTGGAATCCCTCCTACCACGTATCTTATATTGTTTGGGGAATGAGTGAAACTAACGTGAGAGGTGGAGGGAAAAAGAATATAGTTTTTTAAGAACTGTAAAGTTTTTTAAACTGCAAAGGCAGTGATGGGAGAGAGAGATTTCATATTTGAAACAAAATCACGATGACAGCTTTTGTATAATGTTGAATGGAATTTGAACATAGGAAAAAAATAATTCTATTTACCAACAATAATACCTCTTTGTTTTCTTTTAGATGTTTTCACCTCCTGTCAGCAGTGGGAAGAATGGACCAACTTCTTTGGCGAGTGGACACTTTAGTGGCTCAAGTATGTACAATTTCTGTTTGGAATTCAGTTGAAGTGTCCTTAAAGTATTTTTTTTTTTTACCCTACATGTACGGTTTGGGGAGCATAATTTTAGCTTGGATTAAGGACTTACATTAAGATCAGTTGAAGTGCTCTATTGTTCATATTGCCAAATGTTTAGTATAGTATCTTAGGAAGAAGAATTCCATGCACATATATGTATGTATATATATATTTTGCTGGAGCTATTTTAAGATGCAAGCCTTTTAAAACACACCTTGCCTTGTGTTATATAAAAAGCAAAACCCAGTTCACTAAAGGTAGTAATTATTTTCTTGTTTCAAAAGAGGAATAACCATTTTTTAGTTCTATTTTGGTATCCATCCTCTTTTTTTTTTCTTTTCATCCTAATTTGTTCTAAGCATTAGCATATACAAATTTGGCCATCTATTAGCTACTGTCTGGGCAACACTTCTGACCACAAGCTGAAATCCTATTACAGTGACTTTCTTGATGATCGTAATAGCTTTGGGGAGAAAAAAAAAAAGCCTGTTGATATTAATGCAAATATTTATTATCTCTGTATGTGTTGAAAAATGTGTTATATTCATTGCAAATAGTTATTTTCTCTGTGACCCAAAGAAAGGGTCTGGGGTTTTGATGCAGGAACCTCTGAATATAATAATAATTGAACGTGGAATACAGAATATGTTTATGTATTGGGAATAATTCATTTTCTGTCATGCTAGCAGTGTGAAAGACGCATCTGAACTGTTCTTCCCTCAGTAATTGTATTTTATAGTGTTTCCTGCATTACTGAATGTTGTCCTTCGGATATGTTTCTGATACATTTACAATTAAATAGCTGCAGTGTATTGAACATTTTAGCAATTGCACATAACTGTTTAGTGACCAAAATTCTATGAGAGGAGCATCTCTGAACCAGATGTTAAATTTGATAAGACTTTACAAGTTCATTATCAGTTACTGTTTACGGCATTACCCTGCTATCAAATTCAATAGCAAAACTCCCAGTGGTTTTAACAGGCCTGGACTAAGAATTCAAATGAAATAAGAAATAAAATGATGACCAGTTTAGTATATATTTAATTATTTTAAATAGTTTACTTTACAAATATTTTGAATGTTTTTATAATATTTTAAATAAATGATGTCCTGACAACTAGGATAGTCATCTATTTGAAATTACTTTATATTTTGTTGCGTCTTCAGATATTGTCCAGTTAATTCCTGGTTTTAAAAATGAAGGAATCTCTAACTTGATAGTATACTAACATTTATTGAATCCATACACCTTGATTCCTAAATACACATTCGTTATCGATTTCTTTAGAATGTAGTATCTTACCAAGAAGTGTTTTATTTTAAAACAAAACAATTGTTCTAGTACAATCTTTTAAATGATGTATATAAGGAGATTTTTTTCATTACATAGGTAGTGTAAATTATTTGTGCCAGATAAATCATTTTATATTTAATCAATACTATAGATAACAACTGTTCTAACAAGTATTAGAAAGATGTTCATTTTTAGGGATTTGCCTTAGCTTAATAGTCTCCTAAGAGACTATTTTATCAACAGTTTTAAAAGGATGAAAAAAAACACCTTTGGAAATCTAAGAAAAAAGAGGAGCGTTTTATTATATGCTTAAGCAACCACCTTCTTTTGATATGCAAATAACTGAAAAGAAGAAGAAAACACAAAAGCACGAAGTAAGATAGTAAAATTAAACTGAACAGATTTCAAAACCATGCTATTTTTTTCTTAAATCACCTTTAGACCAGAGTTCTAAATATATCTCGTAAGCTCTTGAATTTGATGAACTGATTTCCTATTTGTGAATGAGATAACATTAGAATATACTGAGCAGTTTTATGTTCTAGCTCACTTGATTAAGTATCAGTAATAACAATGTGTCAAAATTGTAGAGATTTGTATGATTACACAGAATGCTTTTCATAACATAGGTTTTTTTTTTAATCAGTAAGGAATAGCTTTTAAAATGAATCATTTAGTAGGAAGAAAAGTTGATAGAAGCCAATATGTTATGAATCTCTAGATCGTAAAGAAAACTTGAAGTTATATTTACTATACTTTGATTCCTGATCTTGTTTCTTAATGTGTTTTTGACAATTGAACTATGCAGAGGACTCCTGTACTTATAGTTGCGTTATTGTTATGCTGAGTCTAAATCTGGTTCTGTTATAAAGTGGCAGGAAGTACTCTTATGATGACATTTTAATATACACACATTGCTGGAGAAAACTCAGCATTGCTAAAGCTTAATGTCATAGCTTGGTCCATGGATAAGTGTACTACATAAATACGTTGTGTCCAGTTGAGACTCAGATTTTACTTGTTTTCTGTACAGAATCCGAAGCAATCTAGAGGTTGGTTGAGAGACTACTTAGAATATCTTTTTACAACTCTGTTAAAATAGGTACTCATTTGATGAAAGGATGGGAAGAACTGGTTTGAGATTTTTAGTATGAAGCGGAATATTGCAAACAAATTGCATGTGTGCATTTTAAAAAAAACACCCTGTTCGTTTAATACAAAATGATCTGGTATGGCATGAAATGTGTGAATGAAAAGAAAACAGGCCTGGATTTCCTTTAAAGTTTTAATTTGCCAAATGTGGTTTCTTGCTACCTTTAGAACTTGCAAGGCAGAGAGGGAGAAACGAATGTAACCTGAGCCACAGGCCTGACATTCTCAGGGTGCATTTTTCACATGAAAGGGTTTTGTCAATGCTCTTTAAAGGACTAGCAGTTTTTGTTTGATGTTTGCAGGTGTTCAGCAGAAAGCTTTAAAACAATCCAGCCATAATGGTTCAGATGCCTTGTGACCTTAACAGGGAGACTTGAGGAACATGTAAATAATGCTTAGGTGCCTATCCTGACTCTGGATACTGTAGGCTATAGGTTGGGTTATTCTTTGCCAGTTGACTTTAGGATATTAAGAGACAATTTCCACAGCCTTCAGAAAGGTTGCCAAGCATGATGATGATGATTGCTTTTTGTTAGCCGTAAAAATGTTTAGAGCAAAATTATGGTAAATTTATAGGGCTTTGTTGAGATCCTGGTAACATCTGCAAGCTGAAATGTTCAGCTATGTTGAAGAAAGGTTATTTTTCATTTAGTTTCTCCCTCTTCTTGTGATTTTCTTTGCCCCCTGCACAAATATTTGCTTTCACATATGTTTTCAAGAACATCTTAAGGATCTCTCAGTGCAGGAACCGTGGCAATTTTTAAGAAGCCAAACTTTTCCAAATGTGCGTCTGTACAGATCCCCCTCACAATGTTCCCTCTGATATGTCCTTCTAGTCTCTTTTTAAATGTCATGCTATGTCCATCCATCCTTTCAACCATTTGAAATAGGGAGAGAAAAGACAGAAGTATGATTAGCACCTTGGGCTGTTGTGTGCATCATTTGAAGCTAAAACTGGTCCGTTCTTTATTCCTTTATAATTGATACGTTTATTCTGGAAGGTGAAATAGGTTATCTTTGCCATAGTTTTCTAGTGACCTATAGGAATGCTTGGTTGATATTTTCATTGGTTTATTTGCAGACGCTAATTTGTGTCACATGTTGAAATTCTTTGCTAGAACCCTGGCCCTGATTTTCATAAAGAGCTGATAATTCTATGTGTGGGCTGAACCATTTAAGATTGGGTTCCCATGGGATTTACCCATAGAGAAAATTCCCTCCCATGGGGAGAAAATTATAACAGCAAGAAGAGTTTTAATTCAGCCTTTGCCTTGACATAGTTTTTTTTTTTTAATGTAGGATTTTTTTTTAAACAGAAGATATATTCATGATAGGTATTGACTGACATTTCCTATCGTAGAATAGATATCATTTAGTTTTAAATCCTTTCAGCTTAAAATGATAAGTACCTTGTTTCCCAATTGCCTTTCTGTGAGCCTTTTTGTATTCATTTGTAGAATAAAACTTTATTCCTTAGGTATTTAAAAAAAGAGATTCTTAAATGAAATTTCCTTCTTCAAACTGATCTCCTGAAATATCTATTTATTAAAATGTTATCCTACTCTGTGACAGGTGCTCTCTGAGTAGGTTATTACAAATTTTAAAATCCGAAGCAAAAATTAAAATCAGACAACTATAAGAAATTTTCTTTCTTATAGACTTCTCTACCCATTGTTGTGATTTTTAGAGCTATTTTACTGATCCCAATACAGATGTGATACATGTTTTTTCCTCAATATTATCAGGTGGGACTAAAATACTCTAATACAGATTATTTTAGTTCCATTGCTAAATAACAATAAATGGTCTATTTGAAGAAAAATAGAAATATGCAAAAATAGATGCTCATAGTCTAAGCATTAGGAAAATGTAACAGTTTAGATATTATCTAATATAATCATCCATTTAAAAGAGACTTATTTTTTAAGCAATAGATTTTGGTTCGTGTGTACATGTGTTTAGACAGACAAACAGAAATGTACATAAAATCAGATCCAATATATATACATAATTAAATTGTGTAGAGTTGCAACTAGAATGGATTAACATTACTAAAAGTAAATACTTCACTAAGGGAAGAGTGGAAAGCATGATATAATATGAAGATGGACTTTATTAGTATCTACAACTATAATTACTTTCATGCATAATATTACTAGTTTAAATATAGTTGCACCAAAAATATAGTTAGTTCATAAATTGAAAATACATGCATCATTTAAAATGTGGATGATGCTGTTACTTTTAAATATTTTCTTTTTATTGTGTTTTTTAGATTTACCCTATTATTTATATAAAGGTTATTTACATAAAAAGAGCTTCAGTTCCCATCTATGTTTAGGAGAATATGCCTATAAGGTCAGGTATATACTCATTTCAACAATTTATGGGTTACTGTGTGACCAGGCCCGGAAGTACTCAAAAATATAGTTAGTTACATACCACATTTTTTCAGCACTCAAGCCTTTCAGTCATATATGTAAACTATATGAGCAAAACAGCATTCCTATTGAGACAATACTCCCAAAACTTACCAGTTAAATGCTTTGATTTTCTGATGCCCTTTAATCTTCTCAGACTTTTAACATATAATATTTTTGTATGTAAATTAATGGAAATGTGGCTGTTTTTCCTCGAAAACAAAAGCATAAATAGTTTTGCCTATGAGCAGAGGTCAGTCAATAAGAACTGTTATGTAATTGGTAATTAAGAAATATTTATGTAAATATATGAAATATTTTGTAGTGTGTGTTGGTGCTAGTCAGTGTAGAATTCAGTAGCATAGTTGTTTAATCTAGAAGTTTAATTGTGTTTAATTTTTGTTTATATTTGTTGTATTTAATGTGATCAATATTAATAAAGTGCTTTTATGTAACACTTTAAAATGATGTCCTTTATGCTTGCTATTCAAATAATAATTCCAATAATAATAATGTATTATTCAGCCTGTTCTGAAAATAGTTATATATACATTTGTCATTTCTTAAGAGATCTTTGGGACATGAGGCTGAAATAAAAACAAAAAGCAAAATTAGTGCCATATGTTATCTTAGATTGAAAAGAGGCATGTGATATGCTTTGGATATTTGAACATGTTAGGTTTTAATCTTCTGAATTTATAACAAAATATTTGTAGTCCTGCTTGTAAGCAATGAGTGAAACTTAAGAGGAAAGGCAACCTACTCTTAATGCAAAATTGAGGAAATTACTGTTATTTTATTATCGGATCAGTATAAAATGAAACCTCCTTAAAAATATAAGACTAAGACCATGTTATTTTAAAAAGTTAAAAAAAGCAAAGTTTGTAGTATGAATATGGCATTCTAATTTATTTTAGCATGAGCCTGTGTGATCAATGATAGATTAATTGATTCATTTATACAAGTTGCCAGTGAAATTACTGGTTAATAATGCATATTTGAAAATCTATTTGCTTTAAACCTGTTCTCTTGCCTAGTTGATCCAACTTTTTAAAAATTGAACCTGATTATTGAGTTTTTTTTCTGAGTTCTTAACTGCTTCATCTTTTTTTTTTTGAGTTCCTAACTGCTTCATCTTTCCTGGTTTGAGGATCAGGCTTACTTTTAACAAGTAATGTGGGATTCAAGAGAGACACCAACTAAATAATTTGTATTAATGTCTGTGCACTTGTTCATTAATCAATATCATTCATCTGGTTTGGGTTATAATTTCCTTTATATAATAGAAAAAATAGAAGTTTTCAGAGATGATCGTTTGCTTCATTTGTTGTCCCACCGGAATCCAGGATATTCTTTATGTGGCTGATTGTTGACTAAGGACAAAGATGCTAAACCCAAATTTTTCAGTGGAGAAATTGATTGTATCTGTAGGTATTGATATTACTACCCAGGCATCATTGGGTTTTACATGTACATATCCTTAGTAATGGCTGGCTAATTCATGATTCATTACATTTTATGTAAGGCCATATCACTTCCTGACAACTTGTAGAAAAATTTAATGTACAGACTTTAAATTGGGCTAATGGTATTCATACAGCAATAGGCATATATACTCATATATATTTAACTAATTTGAAAATTTACAGCAATGAAATCTTTTAACATGTAATAAAAATGTTCAGCAAAAGTTCAGAATTGGTTACGCAAATTCTTTTATTTAGAAAAAGGAAGAACTCACTGTCTTTGTTAAGGGGATAATGAATTAAGCAACAAATTCTCAGAAATAACAATTAAATAATAAACTGTACATAATGCTTCGGTTTTTCTTATGCATGCGTAGGAATTAGGTTTTCATAAACTGTTTCGTTTTAAGATTAATCTTTAATCTGTTACTATAAACATACTCATTTTGTAAGCATTGGGGATCAAACATTTACAACTAATGGTAAGCTATGTTTTATATCAGGAAGTTTGTGACTTAGCAGAGCCTACAGAAAAGTATATTCTCCTGGTGGCCCCAGGCCTGTGGTTTACAGTGTTTGATATTATGAGGCTATTTAGATCCATTCCCAGAAGCCAAGATAACAGACCTGCAATTGCTTAATCAGGAACAGTGTGTGTGTTTCTAATGGTCTGGGTTTTTAAGATCATTTATTGAATTGTTCTTGAATAAATGTTTTGTCAGTGTGGTGGACACTGTAAAAAATCAGATAAAATGAAGAAACTGAAGTTGCAAAGCAGTGTAAGCTCTATGGAGTATCTGAACAATTAGTGAATATGGTTTCTAAAGATCTGATGTATGTAGCAAATTAATTATAGGTAATTATTTCTGTGTGTGCAGCAAAAGAGGAAGATATATATTTATTGCATTTGATACATACATAGGATGCATGATTTCTTTTTACATAGAAATGATATTCTGTGTAATAAATTAATCATGCATGAAAATGCTCCTTAGAGGAAATATTAAATTAATTTTGAGGCACTTTGCATATTTATACAAATACATTCAGAATAGCTTTATTGTGTGCTACTGAACGTTCATGGCTGAAATGCTATATACATTTCCTGGCACCAAATCCTGTTGATTTTTCAGAGTTTACTTCTGAATATACGTACAAAATTTTAAACTAAGAATACCTAATCTCTGTTAACATACAGAATTAAGTCTGAACTAAGATATTCTACTATATTAAAAAAAAGAGGAAACAATGGTACCCCAATAGTCAATATATGTAGTGACTGGCAATTCAATTTTATTTCAGTAATGATAATGAGAATCATGTTCCTTATTTCATAAGGAGTCAAAAGATAACACCGAGAACCAGTAACAGTTGTGTTTATGTCACAGAATAGTTAGAATATTGGAATTTTAGAAAGAAAAAACCTCAGACGTGTTTCTTCTTTGAAACCTTTTGATGTTATATCTGTACAAGTGGTCCTTGACTTGTAACGGTTCATTTAGTGACCATTCAAAGTTATGACGACACTGGAAAAAAAGGAAAATTATGACTTTTTCATACTCACGAGTATTGCAGCATCCCCATTTGGTCACGTGATCAAAATTCAGACCCTTGGCAACTGGTTCATAATTATGACGGTTGCAACATCCCCATGGTCACATGATCAACTTTTGTGACCACCCGACAAGCAAAGTCAATGGGGAAGCCAGATTCATTTAATGACTAGTTTAACAACTGCAGTGGTTCTCTTTAACAACTGCAGCAAGAGAGGTCATAAAATTGAGGCAAAATTCACTTAACAACTGTCTCACTTAGCAATTTTCGGTTCAGTTGCAGTCATAAGTTAAAAGTGATCTGTATTCCTGACTGTTTCTTGGATGTCAGGTCCAATGGAAGATTGAAATTATTAATCAGAGTCTTTGGTTGGTATCATATGTTTGCAGAATCTTTTGTTAATTATTTTCAACCCAGAAGAACTAGTTAGTGATGTTGGAATTCAAGTTTTTGATAAATAAAATATAATTTTATCAGTACTCTGTAGGGTATTTAACTATGATTTAAAATAACAGAGTTTTAAAATGCATTGGCTTCCAATTTACTGTTATATCATTACTTTTACAGAGATACCAATAGATTCCTGAGTAGATTAGAATTTGAAGAATTTAATTTTAATTATTTTATTGATTCATTGAAAAATGTGACTTTTGCCGTAGTGTCCCCTTTCTTCCCCTTCCAACTGAGTAATCAGTTGGAACATATGTGGATTAGTAACTGTTAGTAGCAACTCTTCACATCAGAAGATACCTGACTTTTCAGAACTTGCACCCCAAAATCTCTAGATGTTATCTGTTTTCTGCAGCCCTCAGTAGTGATTTATGCACTTTGTCTGCAAATCTTTACCTGTTTCTTCTTCCATCTCTGCTTTTTGTGCTGCCTAATCAGTTGGATAGTCTAAAATTTACAGATTTCTGCCATGTTTTGATTGGTTCTAATACAGATTGCTGTTCAACTTTTGGTATTTGATGATGATTGTGTTTTGTTGTGTACATAACATGGTTACCTTTATTTTTTAATATTTCTTGAAGTCTACATCTGTGTTCATGGTGAAAGAAAGATAAAGTAGTGATATGGTTTTCATTTTTATCCACAAGTTTACACACACACACACACACACACACATTCTTCATGTCGAATTTTGATAAGATTGCTGAATAATTGGAGATACCTGAAGTTTTCTGTAGCCTTTCTGCTTAATACCTTTTGTCTTCCTATCTATAGTAATTCTGTACTCTTAAATAGAAAAATAGGTCTTGTTTATTCATTTGGAAAATATTATTTTTGCTAGACTATAGGAG
>JANHFK010010488.1:123535-135956 GCA_036250565.1 Sibynophis collaris | reverse complement strand
CTGGCCTCCGGAGAGCCTTTTGGGGGGGGGGGTGTCAGGAAGGCCATTTTCACTTTCCCCAGACTCCTAGAAAGGCTATGGAGGCTTTGGAGGGCAAAAAAACGGGCCTACTGGAAGTCGGAAAACAGGCGTTTTCTGGCCTCGGGGGGGGGGGTTGGGAAGGCCGTTTTTGCCCTCTACAGACTCCTAGAAAGACTCTGCAGCCTGGGGAGGCCAAAAAAACGGAACTTCTGGTCCCACCAGAAGTGGGAAAACGGGCGGTTTCCGGCCCTCCGGAGGGCCTCCTAATGGGTGTGGGCACACACGCACAACTCCCCCGCCGCCCCCCACCCTTTTGGCACGCGAAGGGAAAAAGGTTAGTCATCACTGACCTAGTTCTTTTAAAGGAACATAATCTTAAAATCTCCAATCCCATTCAGAGTATGCATTACTCAGGATTGTGATTTGTCTAACAGGCAATCTTATATTAATATTTTGTATTTCCTATGCACAATCCTTATTAAAAGAATTATTTCATTTCAGATATTTTTTTTACTGCGCATATTGGGATATTTTCTCTTTACACAACTGATACCTCATTTCCATTTTAAATAAAGCAAGCGATTGTCAAGTGAGAACACGATAAAAAGACCCTAGTATTTTGGGTGTAATCTAACCCAATTAATTCCAATTTTTTGACTCTCTCCCTCTTTCCTCCACCTTTTCAAGGACTAATCAGCCCGTATCTGAAAGTTTGACTATTTTAAAACTCAAAATTAGTAACTCTTGACAAAAGCTAACTATATGTTGATAGGTTTAAAGCGTGTGAGCTTCCTACTGTTTTAAATCCTGCACAACATGAAGTACACAGCTATATCTTCACACATCTATGCTAATTCAAATTTTTCCTACCTACGTTTCACAGCAGGCTGACTGAATTTCCAGTCTACTTCACTCCCCTTAGTTCTGGCATCTTCCCCAGTGCTGTTCACATGATAGTAATAGCAACAGGAGCAGCAGGAGCAATCCTCTAAAGAGGAGGTAGCTTGGTGTCATTCCAGAATGGAAGAGTGGCTCTCCAAAGGGGCAAGAGAAACAGCACATGGGATGAAGACTGTTTTGGAACCTTTCGGATGGAAATAAACTTATTCACTCATAGATGATAAGCCTCCCAGGAGCTTCATGCATATCAAGACAGAAACCATATCGTCCTTTGGTGGAAGTTATGAACATAATCAAGAACATGGTTCAGTTGATTTGAACAATACACAAAGCAGGCAAAAGACAACTCCAACCACTTAAGCGTTTAATTTCATAGCTGGAAATGGCTTTCTGTGGACAGATTCATGTCAGTAGAATGTAACCAGCCTTTTTCCAAAATCAAGGAGAAAGGAATTGGGCTTATTGACCAAAAACAAAACAACAACAAAAAGTAAAATCTAGTACATGTCTTACATGCTTTTGCTCTGGAAAGAACTGTGTCTTGTTATATGGTAAGCGATTTTTAAAAAAGGCTGTGCTTATAATAGAGCAGCAACTGAAGGGTGAATAACGTTATTGCCATCTACTGATTCAGTCCCTTGGGACCCAAAACAATGCAGGTATTAAGATCTATGAATATCCTCCTTTGGTGTGAATCAGTCACAGAGGTATCTGTCAGAATTGTCTATTTTGACAACTTATCTGGATTGTCCTACTCACCTCTTTATTAAAGAGTAGATTAGCTGCCATGAGCAAGAGAAAAACTGAGCAAATCTAACTTATCACATAAGTAATAGAGACACTTTTCTCTGTTTGTTAGATGTGTGATGGTATACAAAGATAACCACAGGTGCTTGGCAAAGGAAGTATAATTTGGGGAGACAGTTTTTAAATCACTTTAAAGCTAGTCTTAAAAAGTCTCTCACCCTTAGCAAAATTCTGAGAATTGTGAGCATTGTGGTGCAGTAGTTAGAATGCAGTACTACAGGCTAATTCTGCTGACTGCCGGTTGCCAGCAGTTCGATCCTGACAGGTTCAAGGTTGACTCAACCTTCCATCCTTCTGAGGTCGGTAAAATGAGGACCCAGGTTGTTGGGGGCAATAGGCTGACTCTAAGTAAACTGCTTAGAGAGGGCGGTAAAGCACTGTGAAACAGTATATAAGTCTAAGTGCTATTGCTATGGCTTTCAGATGGAGAACAAAATCAAAGATTAATTTAAATTAAAAATGGCTTAGTCCAGGAAATGTGTTTGTGTGTGTGTCTTGATAAGGCCTCAAATTATTTAAAAAAAAGGTTTTAAGAAAAGGTCTCAACAATGGTAAGTATTCAACACCTGCAAATTATAAATTCTGTTTTTGAAGAGTCTGAGATAAAAACAAGATGGTGATATGATTCTTTCATATTTGAAATTCCTTTCTACATACAGCCCTGTCATGTTATTTCTCTTCTGATCCAGTCACAACAGTAAAGTTGTTCCTTTGATCAAAGAGAGTTGAGGAAACATGAACAGGTTTTATGAAAGAAATAATTGTGAAGAACTTTATTAATATTTTTACTTTGGGCTTTGATAGGGCTTACAAAGCAAAAGAAACACTACCATTTATTTACATTTTCTAAGTATTGTTGCAATTTAGGTTAACTGTCTATTTCAAGACTGCTATTTTAGTGTTGCTATTTAACTTTAGGAAAAAAAAGATTTTGTCCAGTGAATGACTTCGCTTCAAATAGCAGAACCCATGTAGGAAAATTGCCCTTTGCCCCCAGGTCTTGCCTATTTCTATTATATAATGTAAACTGAGAAGAAATATTTCCTTGGTATGTGCTGAATGTATCTCTAGGCTTCTTCGTTGCATATTATGGAGGTTTGTTGAACTAAGATGTATGAGAGGGGACATACAGTACATGTTGGTTTCCATGCTAATCAGCATTAATGACATTTTTCACCAGTCTTGTAGACACTGAACATTAACAAGGGGCAAGGTTTATCTGGGCTGCTATTGTATGAATAGATACAGAATAGTTTAATTCCTTTCTTAAATGGCGAGCTAAATTGTATTTTTCCTTCCTGTGCTGGAGGGAATTATAAAATTATTATTTAATTTCATGGAAAAGAAATTGCTTTTGGATTTTCTTCTCCAGTTGGATAGTAGTAGCGGTAGGATTTTTTTTTTTCATTTATCTTAATTCTGTGATGGCTGACTGATGTACAGGCAATTCTTGACTTACAACCATTCATTTAGTGACACTAACAACACTAACAACCATTGTAACATCCCCATGATCACGAGATCAAAATTTAGATACTTGGCAACTGGTTCATATTTAAATAATTTGTGCTGATGAGAAGTATTCTATATGTCCTTTCATGCCTTAAAACAGAATTAAAAAGGATTTTAAATAAGAAGAAGAAATGGCACTCTAGACTTGAAACTGTATATAGCTCATCTTCACTATAATATATAGCTTTATTTCTGATATTTAACAAGATGTGCAAATTCAAACTATTTTGGCTATATTTTGGTCTCTTTTATCTTGCAATCAAAATTCCAGACTTTCAACAGGTCTCCAAACTTCTCCAAAAGTAAAATATTGTTTTAATTCTCTTTAAAAGTGTAGTAAAATGTAGTAAAAGTGCCCAGTATTAGTAATCATCTGCTCGTAATTCATTTCTTTGATTAAAAAGTAATCTTTCCACCCACTGTTTCCATCCAGTTCTGAAATCATTTTGAGAGTAGCATTTATGTCTTTATACTTTTTTTATACTAGTGCATTATTTTTTGAACTCTAGATGAGATAAATAATTTAACCGTTTTAAAATAATATAAATAATATGTTCCTCTGTGATGAAGGAATTAGATAATCTTATGTGTTTGCTTAGGGGAGCCTGTATCTTGAGACTTTTATAGCATAATATTAAAGCCCTGAGATGTCTTATTATACCAATACCCAGAAGATTGCTTTAATGAGAAGTAAAGGGTCTTTTTCCAATTACAAGGGAATAACTGTATTAAGTTTCTGTGTTATGTCAACCTGCTTTGATTTGATTACTGCAAAAGAAATGGATTTATCTGTCAGTGTTACTTAATTAAGCCTTCTCATTGATGCTTTGCAGACTAATATAGTGTGGTTTGCACATTTAACTCTAAATACAAAGAAAATTGGCTGAAAGCTTAGGCACGAGCTATGAAGATAACATACAGGACTGATTGCTTACCATTTTTCAGATCAGTGGGTAAAATTATAATATGCTAAAAGGGCCCAAATGTTGCAAACTTACAATTAAAACTGCTTAAGAGCTGCAAAAGAGCATTTGCTTATGTCATGGTAAAGGTTTGTTCTTACTGCCATTCCTAACTTTTCGTTATCCAACATTGTATGTCAGGTAACAGAAATTCCAAGCCCAGCTGAAAATATGTTGATATAAAAACCTTTTGCTTCAAAAATGCATTGGATTTAGCAAACATTGAAATAATTCAGTACTCCTGATCTTGTAATGTAGAATCATTGACATGTTAACAGATTAACAGAGTTGGAAGGGACCTTATAGGTCATCTAGTCCAAACCCCCTGCTCAACCACCCTTACACCATTTCTGACAAATGGCAGTCCAGTCTCTTCTTGAAAGTCTCAAGTGATGAAGCTCTCACAACTTCCGAAGGCAACTTCTGTTCTATTGGTTGATTGTTCTCACTCTCAGAAAGTTCCTCCTTATTTCCAGGTTGAATCTCTCCTTGGTCAATTTCCATGCATTATTCCTGTCTGGCCATGGTTGCATGCTCATTTGTGTTTCCTTGAGACTCTGAATTTCTATAACCCATGAGCTAAAGTGGATGTACTTTAAGTTTTGCCTGGGGGCTTTATGTTCGCTTATTGGACTTACTGTTTGAGTAGCTGGCCATTGTCTGGGGAATTAATCTGAGCTTGCTGGTGGCTGGCTTCAATCGGAAGAGTTCAATTGGAAGAGAAATACTGGGGGGAAGACAAAGAAAACCCTCCATAAACCATACTGAGGTGTGAGTGTGACTGAGTTGGACACCACAATACCACAGCACACAAGGCTCTCCTGTCCTCCTCTGTCTCCTGGAATTTAATCAAATTCATGCTCATTGCATCAATGATACTATCTGACCATCTCACTTTGCTATCTCCTTCTCCTTTTGCCTTCAGTCTTTCCCAGCAAAAAGGTCTTTTCCAAAGAGTTCTTTCTTCACATTTGGTGGCCAAAGTATTTGAGCTTCGTCTTCAGCATCTGACCCAGGGGTGAAATCCAGCAGGTTCTGAGAGGTACTGGAGAATCAGTAGCGGAAATTTTGACTAGTTCGGAGAATCAGTAGTGGAAATTTTGAGTAGTTCAGAGAACTGGCAAACACCACCTTTGACTGGCCCCAGAGTGGGGTGAGAATGGAGATTTTGTAATATCCTTCCCCCGGAGTGGAGTGGGAATGGAGAATATGCAGTATCCTTCCTCTGCCATGCCCATCAAGCCACACCCACAGAACTGGTAGTAAAAAATTTTGGATTTCACCACTAATCTGACCTTTCAAAGAACAATCAAGTTCATTTCCTTTAGAAATCAGGTTCCTACCTTTGGTTATCTTCTAAATTCATTGAGGAATTTGGTACTGTGAAGTGTATTTTTTTCCCCCATAAGAGAAATGTAAAAAAATTTGGACTGAATGAATGATTGGTTATCTTCTTAAATGCTGCATTCAACTCTAGAGGACTTTCTTAAAGAACTATATAAAAAACATTCCTCAGCAAAATTGTACGAATGCTTTGGTATGTTTGATCCTTTTATCCATTCTAAAATGCATCCAGAAATATAATACACAAAAAAAATATTTGTGAAAGCCTTCTAAGATCATCTTTGCAAAAATTCAAATTGGGCAATTTCATTCAGATTTAACGATACCAATTTAACCTTCCCATAGAATAAACAACTTAATAGGCAGAGCGAATTTGCGTGAAGAGATGGAAACTACATTTGAGTTGGGTTCATTTCATTCAGTTTGTCAACATCTGTAAGTGTGTACCCATTAGTACAAATGCTCAACTGTATATTGCATGCTTTCATTATCCCAAGGTGATATTTTTCTTAGGTTTTTTTCCCTCCAGTTCCCCTTAATGTTAAATTTTTTAATTTATTTTAGGGAAAAAAATGAAAATGAGATCTCCAAAGAAGTCAGGCTAGGGGATCACATCCATTTTTTTATTTAAGAACAAAAGAATAGCTCTAACAAATTAAAATGAGGCTATTTTATGATTACGATCAGAGCCGTGGTGGCGCAGTGGTTAGAGTGCAGTACTGCAGGCTACTTCTGCTGCCTGCCAACTGCCTGCAATTTGGCAGTTCGAATCTCACGAGGCTCAAGGTTGACTCAGCCTTCCATGGGTAAAATGAGGACTCAGATTGTTGGGGGCAATATGCTTTAGAGAAGGCTGTAAAAGCACTGTGAAGCGGTATATAAGTCTAAGTGCTATTGCTATTCCAACAATCTTTCTCATACTTGTCAAGCCGATGATTCTGTGTGGGTTGCAAGCAAGAGATGAAGGTCCATCATCCTCACATTGGTTTTTCCCCCCCCTTCAGTTAACTTCTGGTCAACATGCTGCCCCAATGTGGAAATAATGCTGAGGATCAAAACTACTTGATCTTCCATCGTTCTCTATAGATTTATCCAGTTCCCTTGTATTTGTAATAACCGAGATGCTGTGCTCCATAACATCAACTTCTTTCTGAAATGGAGAGACACATTTCATATTTTTAACAAGTACAAGGAACTGTAAGTAAGAGCACTGAAGAGACCTCATGGGGGATTTTTTTTTTTTTTTGGATCTCATTTTGAGTTGTCAATTTTGTGACAATCCAGGGATGTTCTACAAATAAAGAGCAGCATTTATGAGTTACAGGATATTATGCAACACCATCAAACGTGCAAGTCTCTATTTCTACCAACACCACGGATGAATTAATAATTTAATTAAGTACTTAATTAAATTTATATTCTACCATTCAAGCTGACACCAGTCGGAGCTTAGAAAAACTGAAAGAAGTAGAGCAAGAGCAGAAGATGTAGAGAGACCTGGCCCAGGGGCGGGTTCTACTTATCTTCGCTATCGGCTCGCAACGGGAGCGCTTCTGTGCATGCACAGAGCATTTATGATGATGTCCGGGCGGGTGGGCGAGCCTCCCACCACCATTACTACCGGTTCTAAGAACCGAACAGAACCGGTAGGAATCCACTACTGACCTGGCCCATAAAATCACCAAGTGTTGGACATGGCAGAATAGATAAGATCAACATCATTCTGCACCAAACAGTGAGGTGGATGGTATATCTTAATGTGCAGCCATTTTTTTTCTCTAGGCCTTCAAATTATATTGTAGATCAAGAGGAAAACCTATGCACAAGCCCCTATATCTCATTTTAAACCTACTACTGGGTGAGATTTATATCTAAATAAAATTCTTGATCTTGGGATGATTTCAAAAGTAGTTCTTGAGTATCTTTAGTTTCTCTTGACATTGTTATGAAGCCAACCTGCTTGGTCATGTAGACTAAATAGTCTTTCAAACACGCATGTCTCAATTTCAAATGGGATCCTCTTGAACAAAGGGAGATCCCGCCCCAGAGATCCCTCTGTTTTATACAGGAAAACGTTTTTTTTTAAAACCCCAAGAGCCAATTGTTCCAAAGGTTCAGATTCAAGGTCAAAATCTATTCATATCTGGAAGATCCAAGGAGGCCTACATAAATCTTATAGTGATCCATTTAAGAAAGAAATAGCAAGAGTTTGAACTAGAAATATTGTGCAAGATTACTTCTATGCTGGCAGGTGTGTAGCTATTTAAAGTTTAGTGTCTCTGATAACTCTTGTCTCTGATGTATATTTTCTCAGGTTCAGTGATTGTGAGAGATTATGGGGTGGCAGGAAGAGGAATGAAGGAATGGAAACATAAACAATCAAGACATAGCAAGTAAGCCAGTTGACAGGTTGTCTCATAAGGATAACTGACAAGGTGGCCAGAAACCTGGGAAGAGTTTCTGCATTAATGAACCTGTATGAATAAGGCTGGGAAATTTCCTCTTACAATTTCCAAGATTCTTTATTTACCAGAGACTAGCTTTCAACATACCTTCCTGAGACCTTTGTAGTTCTTGCTTTCTTGATGTGGCAAGCAGAATGTGGCTTGACAGATTCTTTGTCTTAGTTAATAGAATGACCGTGTTATGGTCAACTTAGAATTGTAACCTTTCTTCTGTGTTTTTCCCACTGGAGATCTTTTGAGATGCTCTCCAGGATGTTCACAGCTTTCTGTTTTTATCTGCTGTACCACTAAAGGTTTTGCACATGAGTTTTTAAACTTAAAAATGAATGCTGACCTTTTCTCTCTTTCTTTTTCCAAACAAGCTTAATTTTGTTTTATACCTTGAGAAAGGGATCTAGCTCCCCAAAAGGAGGAGAAATTATTTTCTGAGCTTCAGTATGCAGTATATGATCAGATCAGGAGGAGACCCTACAAAATTCACTTCATTTTTATTAGCTTCTTTTTCTTGCCAGTAAGGTTCATATGGACTGGTCTTTATTTCTTTAACATGCCAAGGTTGGGAGAAGAACGCCACACAAAATCATCACCTTGAACATTTAGTGGTTATCATACTAAATAACAAAAAGTTGCAATAGATTGCTTGGCAGGCCAGGATGTACAGGTAGTCCTCGACTTACAACCAGTTGCTTAATATCCATTCAAAGTTATAGCAGACCTAAACAAAATACTTACAACCAAGATTTGAAATTCCAGTGTCTGCTTCTCCCATAGACACATGATTGCATTTTGGATGATCAGCAATCACTACATATTTACAGTCATTTTCAGGGTCTTATATGCACATGACCATGATTTACGACATTTCCCCCCTCCCCCCCTGGAAATCAGAAACAAACATTGGCAGAAAATATCATAATTCATGGTCACATGACTGTGGGACACTGAAAATGGCTGTAAATCAGGGGTGAAATCCAGTAGGTTCTGAAGAACCGATAGCGGAAATTTTGAGCAGTTCGGAGAACTGGCAAATACCACCTCTGACTGGCCCCAGAGTGGGGTGGGAATGAAGATTTTGCAATATCTTTCCCCCAGGAGTGGGAAGGGGATGGGGATTTTGCAGTATCCTTCCCCTGCCACACCCACCAAGCCACACCACATCCACCAAGCCAATCCACCGAACTGGTAGTAAAAAAAAATTGGATTTCACCACTGCTGTAAATGTGATCCTTTTGCCAACTGGAAGGAGAGTAGGTGTCAGAACCTCAAATCCATGTACCATTGTACCAGTGATGGGTGCACCATCACTGGAGGCTTTCATAAAGGGACTGGAGAACCACTTGTCTGAAATGGTATAAGGTCTCCTGCTCAAGCAGGGAATTGGACTAGAAGACATCCAAGATCCCATCCAACTCTACTTTGAAGAGGTACTAAGTGATAGGTCATGAGTCAAAGAATTATTTCCTTCTTAGTAGCTATCAACCTTTCCAGGTAGGCCAGACCACAAAACAGACACTGTATTCTACAAATAGAAGAGACTGTAAGAGTAATAGGAACACTACTTTTCACTCTTGTATCCTGTAATAGTAGGATTATTGTAAGGGATAAAACAAAATCTTGAAACCCTGCCAGAGCTTTTCTCTGTCTAATCTTATGTCAAATAAAATCAAGACAGGCTTATTTTGAGTCTCTTTCTCACTTCCCTTCTTCCTGAGGATGGGATTGTCATTTACTCTCTTTTAGCAACTGTCCTAATAACTCTCAGATTTCGTTGTCAGTGTGGAAATCAACGCCCCATTTGATGTCCCAAATGTCCATTTGATGTCCCTTTCAAAAGGCAACTGGACTTTCTTGTTTTGCTGGAAGACATTTTGCTTCTCATCCAAGAAGCTTCTTCAATTCTGACTAAATGGTGGAGAATGGAAGGATTTGTATTCCTTGTAGTCATGTGATTGCAAGAAATATAAATCCTTCCATCCTCCACCATTCGGTCAGAATTGAAGTCAGAACTTCTTGGATGAGAAGCAAAACATCTTCAAGGAAAACAAAGAAAGTCCAGTTGCCTTAAAAAAAAAAAAAAAGCTCTTTTGGGACAATTGGGAAAAGTATTCTCAGCTATTTTCAGAATTCACTCTTTCCTGATCTTCAATTTGTAGAATATTTTTTTAAAAACAGTATGAAGTAGGGACTCTGTGGATGGAAAAGCATTTATAGGTATGGAGGTAAATGTTTGATCCATATAATATTTCAGGACTTTAATTTTGTTATGGTTGCTAGATTTCTAAATCTTGTATCTAGTCTTTTTATTTTTTACTTCCAGTCTGAAATGCATAATAAAGTACTGTATTACTGCTCAATATGTATGAATATTATGAGAGGGGGAAAAGTTAACATTCATATGCAAATAAAAATTACAGTTAGGAATTGTACCTACCTACTAACCTACTACTAAGTACAGTAGAAATCGAGTCTGTTGTATATTAGCCAGTGCTGACTATCATATGTAGGCCAGCCAGGATGTACAGTTTCATGAGTTGCGTCCAAGGGAAAAGGCGGAAGGGAAGACTTTTGTCAAATTAACCAGCCATAGCCTTGGAGAGAAGAGAATTTAGTCTGCATCGATAATGAGATACCCTAGGTCATTTTGACAGTGAGAACAGTCTTAGGATACAGAATGGAAAATGATTACTTACAAGGTGTGTAGCATATGCTTCATTTTTGCTTGGGTGCTTAAGCTGTGTAGCAACTGGAGATCCTATTTTCCCTCCACTGATATCAGATATGGAAATGCAGCCGCCCAAGGCAGTGAGAATGCAGGATTGCTGCTTTTCTAGTGGCTCTGCGGCTTCATAATTATATCTTAATAGATTATTTGTTAAATGAATTAAACCTGTGGTACGTATGTGTGGGTATGCGTGTATGTTAGGAAAAAATGCAAGAGGGAATGACAGTAATAATATTATTATTAATAATAAAGGGAGAAACTACTAAGATGGGAGCAAACCAGTGGGAAAAGAAAGAACTAGGAAGCCCCAAGCTTTGGGGAGCCATATGTTTTCCAGATACTAATTATGTGCCATTGCTTTGCTTAAAAAATACTATATTATAGCATATAACAGCTATGTTTTGCATCAGAGTTATATAATTGTGGCTTATATTATCTACAACAAAGGGGGGGGGATTATGTTTCTTACGTTCTCCTTAAATTCTGCAAGGATTATTACTATTTTTAAATAAGAATGCCCTCCCCTTCACACAATTTTCATAACACTGATTCCGATTTAGCAGAGATTTGTGAGGGGATTCATGAAATGAAAGAACCACATTCATTTGGAATGCGATACATGAATTTCAAATGGAAGTAAATAGAGAACCTGTGTATGAAGTTAATGGAATAATCACATTTTCCTTAGTTTATAATAATTATAATTAACACTTGTATTCTACCGTCCTGGGTTTGATACCTCACACTCAGGGTGCTTAAGCTACGTAGCCTGCCTGTGAATTGTAAAAGGAAGCTTGAAACAGAAAAAGTTCTGAAAGAGTTGAAGAATTACTGGAAAAAAGACACTTAAATCAAAGTGGTCCTACTTGTAAGAAGGCAATTGATTCAAGAGATGATATATATTAAAAATAAGAGTTATTTTGTAAATTACAGTTTGAACTCATTGGCTTTATTCACATACTACTTTGAGCCATGTTTATTTTTAAGTGTATTGAACAAAATAATTCCATTTTCAGGTAATAAGAACCATCATTCTTGGATTCATATATAACAAGCCAAAACAAGCCAACCATATTTGGTTTTGACATTTAATGTAAGCTAAACTATTCTTGCTTTAAGAATCAATTCTCCAGATGACAAACAATATGGAAATGGAAACTTGTTTTATATTGGGATACTTTGACAGATATAAAAATGATCCCTAAAGTGAGTTAAGATGGTTCTTAAGAAAAGAACCATGAACTAAGATGGCTGATTCTATATATCCCACTTTCTCTGGTCATATAGTGTAGCCTTCTCTCTTACCATGCATAAGATCCAATGTGGAGATTGTGGAAACAACCAGCAGGGTTGGGTGGAAAGCAAATTGTAGCTGTTATGGTGTAAGGATGAAGCGGGGTATCCCCTGCCCCTTCCATCAGCATGGTCACAGGGGGGCACAACTAGTGACTGGGCCTCATTGGACTGCAGATTTATGTAGCACTGCCTCCCAACAAGGATAGCTAACCTGACCACATGGCTGTTTTCCAATTTTTCTCGCCAGTCTTATGATCAAGGCAGAATGATGATTTATTGGTGATTTATTGATTATTATGATTAAATAAATAAATAAATAAATAAATAAATAAATAATAAATAAATAAATAAATAAATAAATAAATAAATAAATAAATAAATAAATAAATAAA
>JANHFK010010488.1:10998-22892 GCA_036250565.1 Sibynophis collaris | reverse complement strand
CTTCTGGCAGAAAATACAGAACAATTAAAGCTCAGACCACACGTTTTCTGAATGGTTTTTATCCCAAAACTATAAGTGCACTCAACAATGAACTAAAGGGGCTACCATTGGTAAGCTGTTGGACAGCATTACTTGGTCTGCTGTGTGGATGCTTGGGTGGTTTAGGGGTGGGTGAGGGTGTGTCTGGGGATTGTCATGTGTGTTGGGCTGGTCTCTGGGTGTTACGCGAATTTCGTTCTATGGGTTTACTGTGTATATACATACAATGACAATAAACTATAAACATAAAGCACTGTAAAGCGATATATAAGTCTAAGTGCTATTGCTCTCTCTGCCCATCCTACCAAACTCAACAAAGTGGTTGTTTTTCTGGGGTCCTTTCTATCAGCTCATGTCATTTAATGGTACAGAAAAACCTTTGTTTAGCCTTTTTCGCCCACTTCCAAAATCATATTTGATTTTCAGGAATATCTCTGCGGTTTCTCTGACTCCTTTAATCTTAATTTTTCCTTGCTCTACTTGGCTACATTGCTGGCAATTTACTTTTTCTTTCTACAAGCATCAAAAGGATCTTATACTTATTTTTTTGTTGTAATTCTTTTATATGTGTTTGCATTCCTTTTTTAAATACCTTCCATTAGCAAAATATCACGCGCTTTTTTAGCATTCTGTAACATCTTTTTTCCCCCCCAAGAAGCTTCCACCAGTTTCCCTTATTTCAACTGCCCATTCATTTTCACAGAGAAGTTGCCATTTTCAGTCTTTCACTGTTGTTTCTTTCAGTTTTTATTTTTCTTTCATATTCATTTGAGCATGATCTGTTGTAGATATTGCATTGAACCTCTCACAGTCAGTACCTTTCATCACCTTTGTATTCTTCACTAATTATTTCTAAGTCTTTCATCCTAAATAATCAGTCTTGCTTTCATATATATTTCTTTTCCGTATGAAAATATGTCTTTGAGTTTCAAAAAGATGCACTGTTGGGAAGTTCATTTGTGTATATTGAAGTGACTTTGCAGTCCCAGCCTGGAAGCACAGAGTCTAGCGGAATGTAGGCATTGGAAGTCCAGTGTTGTAGTAACTTAGAGTGTTATTGTGTGATGCTGCTCAGGACTTTTGGTGGCGTCTGTCTTCAGAATTGATGGGGGCTTCATAACACCGGTCTTGCCAGTGAGTTTTATCAACAACTACAGCTTCTAGTTCCTGTAGCTCAGGGGTGTCGAACTTGCAACATTACATTTTCATCACGTGATGTATTGTGATTTTTTTCTCCCTTCACTAAAATGGGGGTGGGCATGACCAGTATGTGATGCATCCAGCCCATGGGCCGCAAGTTTGACATCCCTGATTTAGCTGAATGTCCTAGCGGTGTGTGATTTGTAGTGCTTGCATGATTAACTTCAAGGTCTCTGCCCAGATCCAGTACACTGTAGAGCAAGTGGAAAGACATATAGCAGCTATCCATTTTGATAATCTAATGATTAGATTACCTGGCTCTGATAATCAAGGACTCAGTGCTGGTGGACTCTGCAAGATTCAAGACCTCCAAATTGAAGACATGATCTTGCCCAAAAATGCCAAAGATGGAGTAGAGAGCTCACATGAAGTTTATTTAGTTGTTTATTGTGGCTTTTGGTAGAATCCAGGACTCACAGCCATATAAGAGGATGGGATAACTGTAGCTCTGTAAACTTTTAGCTTTGTGGAGGTACAGATGTTGTGTTGATTGACTACCAGTTCACAACTTCCCCTGGTGCATAGCTGGTCTCGTTGATCCTGGAGTTAATTTCTTTTTTTTTTAAATGGCCAAAACAACACTTCCCAAGTATTTAAGCTGTATACATTTTCAGTTGGGTGTTGTCAACAGTGTTTTTTTTGGTTCTACAAGCTTGGTATTTGGCATGGGCTGGTGAACACTTCAGGCTGATAGTCAGGACAAAGAGCACAGCAACTTCTGAGAATTTGTTCAGCAGAAATGTAAATCACTGTATTTGTGCTCTGGGCGTGCACAGTCATCAGCAAAGAAGTACCTGTGGAGGCACTTTGCCCATGCATTCAAATGATGAAGATCATCCAATCAGTATTTGATGTATACTTCCTCTTCAGACTATAGCCAACACATGACAGCATGCAAGTGAAAAACAGATTGAATACAATTGAATACACAACCCTCTTTTACTCCTATTGAAAATGGCCAGTGCAGCTGATGTAGCACGAATGTAAAGAACCTGTCCTATCATTCTATAGCAATAGCATTTAGACTTCTATACCACTCCACAATGCTTTACAGCCCTCTCTAAGTAGTTTACACAGTGAGCATATTGCCCCCAACAATGTGGGTCTTCATTTCACCAATCTCAGAAGGCTGGAAGACTGAGTCAGCCTTGAACCAGTGAGACTTGAACTGCCAAATTGCAGGCAACTGGCAGTCAGCAGAAGCAGCCTGCAATACTGCATTCTAACCACTGCATCACCATGGCTCTTTTCCTATCAGGGAGTAATTAAATCAACTTCAAGAAATTCCTTAGGCAGAGAGCCTCCCTGTTACAGTGTCAAATGCCTTTGTCAAGTTAATGAAGATAGAGTTAAAAGGCTTGTTCTTCTCAACGCAATTCTGCTAGACTGACAAGATGGACAAGATATAGATTGGAATACCAACCTTAGCAATGCAATCTCACCTACTAAAACATTACAGACTATTACATGCTATTCTGTGTAAGTTTGGATTTCTGTTTTAGAAACTACGGTATGAGCCAATATACTGTTATTTATATATTCACCTATTATGTAGTATATGCAGTTTACATATGAAGGATTCAAATTAACTTTGACTCTGATTTTACTCTGAAACGTTTGAAGTAAAAAAGTATTAAGATTCTGAAACTACATTGTATTTTATCTTATCTTTACATTATTCAGTTGGCACCTTTTTAACAGTGTGATCATTGTATCCGTATTTGCTCAGAAATCTATTATTCATGTTCCTTAGCAAACAAATATTGGTTCACAGAGGTATAACCATTTACAATATATCAAAGAACATGGTTGTCTTTTTATTGATTTTACTTTCTACTGTTATCATTCATTGACAGATAGATCTTATTAGAGTACATATTTGATCCTAAATACCATTTGGAGTATCCTTACCTAAGAGGGCTGTTTGACATAACTGTGTCAGGGAAGAGCTTTTTAATACAATTACACATCACTGCTGGCTATATTATTTATAATTATGAAAGGAGCTAACCTTCTGCCTGGCTCTTTTTTTTTATCTTTGTTGCTGAACCACAAATCCACCACAATTGTATAGAATGTGAAGGATGTGTGTTTGTGTTTTATTTTTATAGTTATAATGTACACTGAAGGTGGCATTTAATTTCATTGTATGAGGTGCAATGACAATAAAATAAACGAAACTAAACAAACAAATAAATAAATGGCTGGAGGAAAATCATTCTTATAGGAAAGAGAATTGATGATGTAGCAAGTTCCCTGCTCTATATTAGTGAGTTCCTCTATAAGCAATATTAGATGTTCTGTTTATTATACAATCTAAAAGAAATCTACCAGCTCCCCCCCAAAAATCACTAGAATAATCTAATGTTTTCTTTTGAGTTTTCCACCATGCACCCTAAGTCATGGCTTTGACAGATTTGGAGAATTTAAGCTGCAATTTTAAAAGACATTTAGATTTGAAGTTAAATGATTTAATGCTTACGTTCAGTTATTCAATATAATATTGGGTTTTTTTGCTCTTGCTTTTCTTGCTAAGTAAATTCAGGAAATTCAATGCATGTTGAGACCTTTGCAGGATAGATAGAGTTGTCTTTATCTTTTACCTACAGTTATTATCTCAGTCCCCAACATATACTTGTACAAAGTGGAAGGGGGGCAGGGGGGGACACACATATATTTAGTTTAAAGTTCTTTTTTTTTTCAAATGTACATTGCAGAGTTCTATACACATGAATATAAAGCAGTGGAGCAAAACTTTTCCTTAACCCTTTACAAGGTTTTTGTTCTAGATCAGGGGTGTCAAACTCACGTCATCATGGCGTCATCACATGATGTATCATGACTTTTTCCCCCTTCGCTAAACTGGGTGGAGGCGGAGCCAGCATATGATGCATCCAGCCCGTGGGCCGTGAGTTTGACACCCTTATTATAAATGTTGCCTGCTTTTGACCCTTTAATTATTCAAATGTATACTCCCATTGTACATATAATTGTTATAAGCACCATGTGGTACATAAATTGTCAATTAATAATAATACTATAGCTTTGAATACTATCAGCATATTGATGTAGTATTTATCTGTACCTCCTTAAGCATTTGTGCCCCTTCAGCTAGCTGGTTGATGTCAAGAAAATATGAAACTACTTTAAGTAATTACAAAAAAAAACAAAAAAACAAGTGATACATATATGCTGTGCCCCAAACTGCAAAATGCATGTCCAGAATGTGGTTGGCACCTCTACCTCCTTTGATCTCTACTGCAATCTCTACTCCACCCTCCCAGGCTTCTCGACAGTTCTTCTCTAAACCAATCTCTACTGCACCCTCCCAGGCTTCTCGACAGTTTCTAGTTTATTCTGGGAAATAAAATTTTATTTGTATTTCCCTTAGGAAGACAAGTCACAAATTATCTATATAACTACTTTTTCAGTAGTTTAGTTGGGCAGTAGCATCTACTAGAGGCCAAATTCTCCACCAGGATGGGTACTGATTTAGTAAGCAATGTAAGGCTTTATAATCTGTCTATCTGCCTCACTTTTAAAGAATGAACAGGGCTTGAATGTTTATATATTTGGAGAATAGAGCATCAAAGATGGTAAGGAGCCTGAAGGCTAAATCTATGAAGAAAGACTAGGTGTGTTTAGCTTAAGGAAGAGAAGACAAGAACACAGGATAGCAGTCTTCCAATACTTGAAGGGCTGCCACACAGAAGCAGAGATGGATTTATTGTCCATAGCTAGCATCTGAGGGTAGGATAGGAAGGAATGGGGAGAAGCTTGTCAGAAGAAGATCCAATCTGATAATAAGGATAAATTTCTGGACACTGAGAACTATTAAGCAATGGAACAGCTTGCCTGCTGAAATGGATGATCCATTATTGAAGGTTTTCAAGAAAAGAATGGACAACCACTTGTCCGAATTGGTGCAAAAATCATGGCTTGGGTAGGGAGCTGGACTAGAAGACACCCAAGATCCCTTCCAATCCTATTATTCTAAGAAATTCTAAATGAATTCTTCATTTAGAAATTTTCTATGTGGTTTGTTAATTCCATGAATATCTTTACATAAAATGCAGTTACCCATTAATGAGGGAGGATTTAGTTTTCCTAATCTGGAACTATATTATTATACTTATATATTGTTAAGTATTAAATATTGGAAGCCAACAATGAGTGTTAATTTTTCCATTTAGGCAACTTTGGAACATACATACAGTATATAGCAGCTTGGTTTGGATGGACACTTAGGATCTAAACATATTAAAATGTTGATATTTCTGGAAACAACTACATCCATTAGAAAACTGTAGAATGTAATGTCTAATTAAAGAAAGGGACTCAAATCTTTTCCTCATGCTAAATGGGAAATCCCAAATTTTGGGGAAAAGATCATAATTGGAAAAATTGGATGGAAGCAGGAATATTGACTTTGAACCAACAAATGGATAATGATGATGTTTTTTAACACACTCATCAGCCAGATGTAACTAATGGCAACATTTACAGATAGCTATCTATCTAGTTATATATCTGTATACTTCATATATATATATGTATATGAATTTGTTATCAATAAATCAATTTGATATGCTCATGTGCTTTCCTTATCAGGTCTAGAGATAGTCAAAAAGGATGTAGAATGATGAGAATACATGGATAACCACAAAAACAGTCTTAAAAATTGCAAACTAAAATACTCTGTATGAAGCAGAAAACCAAAAGAAAATTTGGGGGAAATTAAAAGGGATTTTCATAGAGACTTAATTGAACACAATATGGTTTCGAGACAGTATTCTTATTTTTGCTGCTTCATTGAACAAAAGTTGTTTATAAGCATGTGTTGTGATAGGATGAGAACTTTCAGAACAATTATTAAAAGTTATTTGTAAAAAGCAGTATTTTATTTTTTTCTTAATGGAAAAGAAAGGGAGGATTTTTCACTGTCTGGATTCTGTTTTACAGACAATATCAGTATTACTAAATTTAATTCTATAGACAGTCAATCATTTATATATGTGTAAATAGAAGCAAAATGATGTCCAGGATTAAACCATTATTATTCTCCCCCCAATAAAAATAAATCTGCTACCAGACAAATAATGGGCCTACTTATCTATTATGTTCAATGTTCAAAGTATGCAATTAAGGGAAATTAATTCATCGTTGATATTTTTTAAATAGGAGATTTAATCTTGCTTCTCTACCACGAGATACTGCAATTGAAGAGGGGAGTACAGAGAAGAATTAAAATAATTATCATTGACATTAATACACAATAGCTTATTCCAACATGATTCATGAGGGGGAGCCTCTCTGAAATACTATGTATTCATTTATCAAAATATGTATTGTAAAAGAATTGGACATCTGACGCTTTGCTTCAAAACAAAGTAACAAAAAAATAAAAAAGGAGCCCTTTCAGGCCTTTAAATTCTATTATCAATGCCAAGTTACATTTATTTGCTTGCTTGAGACAACATGATTCTTTCTGTTGCATCAGAGGTTGCATTTGATTTTGCTCCAGAATCTGGAATGAATTCACACATGACAGGAGCAACCACATTTATTTTATCTATTTATCTGCTCTTTCCAAGTTTAAAGCAGGAATCAAAAGGACCGTGTGTAGTTAATGGAAACTAAATCTTTCCTCCTGCATCTCCAGTTTGGCTAACTTTCGATTACAAACCTGAACTACGATAAAAAATAACAGTTAATGACCAAAGAGAGTCTAACTAATTCCTATCAAATGCAAAATGTAACTAATCTTATCTTTTCCCTTCTACAGAACGCACAAAATGTAGCTTTTGTGGCTACACTGACCTTAAGGCTTAGGTTACAACTGAAAACTGAAACAGGTTTTACCTTCATGGAATTTGCAACTGCTTATTTTCTTTTAAAAGCATGTACAAGACAGTTGGTCCCCAGGCTGAGACCCTTGTGCAAAAGTGCTTTTAATGCTTTCTGTCTATTCTGTCTCCAGATCTCAACCATTTCCTTTCGTAGACAGTTTACTTTCCAAAAATAGAAGTTTCTACTCCCCAATGTACCCTTTCTTGCTTTGTGACCATAGTTGTAATATACGGTATATTCACCTTTTACTTGATTAAGGAATTTCAAAAAGAAATTGAATGCTTTTACTCAAGAGTAAATGAATGAGGAAGGAAAGGAATTTCCAACTCAACGTATTCATATTTTAAGTTAACAGTATTTCTTCTCCTCTTCTCCTTTATCTTCTTTCTGTTAATCAAGTGTTATCAAAATAGGTAATGAAAAAAAAAATCACGTAGAAAAGGGAGAATGTGAGAAGTTGTCCTTTGTATGATAGTTTAACGTAAAGTATATTATTTGTACAAATTTCATTAAACATGCTGGATTTTTTTTAAATTCCAGAAAGTATGCATATGATTGTGTTTTATTTTGTAATAATGGTGCTGATGTACATTCTCCTTTCCATTCAACATATTATGGAAATGCATAGTGACACCTACTGGAGTACTTATATGGCTGAGAAGATAGGATATCGTTTTTGCCAGAAGATCTTTTATAAGTCATTTTAAAAATTTCTTTATCATAACAATGCTATTGTTCCCCCAATGATGCTAAACTTTAGGTTGACTCCTTCATTCACTGTCTCTTAATTCAAGAAAAACAGTTTTTTCTTCATGGTGTTACACTTTCCTGGATGTGCAAATTAAATGATATGATAATGACATTTTTCTTTTGATGGATCTCTTAAAGAATACAGATTTAAAACTTAGTTGCCAGTTGTACTCTCAGGACTATATTGAAGACAAGAGTTTTATAGCAGGACCATAATAGCATTGAGAAGTTTTAGGACAGTGATGGCTAACCTTTTTGCGTGCCAAAAATGGAAGGAGTGTGGGTGGTCGCACGCACGCGTGCCCACACCCATAATTCAATGTGCCCCATCCCCAGCCGTTTCCAGCCTCCGGGGGGGTAGGGAAGGCCATTTTCACCCTCCCTAGGCTCCTAGAAAGCCTCTGGAGCCTGGGGAGAGCAAAAAACGGGCCTCCCCCTCCCCCTGGAGGCCCTCCGGAGACTGTTTCCCGACTTCCAGTGGGCCTGGAAGACCTGAAAATCAGCTGGTCCATGCATGCATGCATGTTGCAGCTGAGCTAGGGCAACTCTCGTGTGCCCACTGATAAGGCTTCACGTGCCATCTGTGGCACCCATGCCATAGGTTCACCATCACTGTTTTAGGAGATATCATCAAGTTACTTACCTTTCACTCTAATGCACCTTCCTCCAATACTTTAAAACAGGGGTGTCAAACCGGTGTCGTCACGTTGGCATCACGTGACATATCGAAACTTTTCCCCCTTCGCTAAACCGGGTGTGGGATGGCCAGTGTGTGATGCATTTGGCCCGTGGGCCGCGAGTTTGACTGCCTGCTTTAAACCTTTAAGGTGCGGTGTTTTCTTTACTACATAAATGGAGAATAAAATATGGCCCACAGTCACAATAGATCACATACATGGTGAAAGTAGTACAGAAATGCAGCTGGTTAGAGTGCTAAAATGCTCAAACATGTACTCAAACCCAAATAATTTGATAACTAGTTTCATACAAGACTGTTTTTCTCTGTTCTACATGAAGTAGTTTGATATCTGATCGGAATTTAATAAGCATGAGAAAGAGAAAGGAACTCCTTCTAGGAAGTCCAGTCAACAGGCCTTTTGCCAGAAAGTTTTTTCTATTCTCTTTTTCCCCCTAATTTTTTTTAACTATACTAATTTCTTTCAATGTGCCTCAATGTTCAAGGGCATTTATTTTTATGTAAATCAATTATTCATTAAGAAAGGCACCCCTCAACCCATTTTAATCTATATTAAGAATGAGGATGGAGGAGGGGCGGACTTTATTTAGCTTCAAACAATTATTTTCATGGAGAATGCTAAAATTCAATCTCTTTTCTCTGTTTTAAAATTGCACATATTCTTAAAATTCAGCTTTAATTTATAAATTCATACATTTAGGTGAGGCTTTGTAGCTGAGGTAAAATAAGAAGTAAGGACTAAAATGAAAGGAAAAAAGGAACTAAGTTTAAGGAAAAGAAGAAAGATTCCAAATAAGTTGCATTATGTATAGCAAACTCAAACCTTATAAAGGAATTCCAGTTTCTGTATCAAAACAACTTTTAAATATATTCTAATATTCATTCATATTGAGGGATATGGGTGACACATTTACTATTACTATTAAATACTACACATTTAATTTACTATTTTTTTGGCTGTGCTTTTAACCAATTCCTGAGCTTGTATTCTCTTAGTAAGCACCAGTCTTTTGGATAGAGAAAGGTTTAGTGTTAGTTATGATAGTTAAGCAGATTCTACTCTTATACTTTCTGATGCGCCATAGCCTCTTCCATGAATGCCCTGCTCATTGTCTTTTTCCTTTAGCAGGTATTGCAGAAATAACTTTTGTGTTTGAGGCCATTGTATAAAAGTCGCACACTTAGAGACCTCAGTTGCAGATGGAGATTTAACAGAAGGTCCATGCAGAATCTAACCCAGGGGTGTCAAACTCAATTTCACTGAGGGCCGCATCAGGGTTGTTTTCATTTTGAGGAGCCAGGGTGGGCATGGCCAGCTCGATGCCACTTGTATCGGGGGTGCCTGTGGCAGCCCAAGTGCTCTGCCAGCGAAAACGGGCTCCCAAGCTCCGTTTTTGGCTGCGACGGCTTCCTGCAACCCTCTGCCAGTGAAAACAGAGCTCAAGAGGGCCACTTGCGGCCCTCCCGAATGCCATTTTCACTGGCAGAGGCACTGCGGGCCGGTCCTTTGTTTTTTCCAAAGCAGCCCCACGGGCCAGATCTAAGCATCCATGGGCCGAATCCAGTCCCTGGGCCTCGAGTTTGAATCCCTGATCTAACCCAATGTTTCACCTGGTATATATCCTTTTAAAATATTTCTACCTTGCCTTCCTAATTCAGAGTGTTTCACATAATTTTCCAGAAATGAACTTCAATATGGTATAAAAATATATAAATGAATTTTCAGACAGTTGTTCCACTGTTAAAGCAGTGGAATACTATAACAATAATAAATAGAAAACATTGAACAACTTAATTGTTTGATTAAAGGTTCTCTGTCTCTGCCTCTCTCTGTCTGTCTGTCGGTCTGTCTCTCTCTGCAGATACCAAACTCCAAGGCCTTTATAGATGAAAACTAACTCTTTGAATTTAGCTTTTGAATTTCATAATTGATTATCCTTTTTTAAGTTGAGAAAGCTCAAATGTTAAATGGTGGCCTCATGATTTTCAGCGTTGTTCTTCAGCTAAAAGATGTTAGTGATGATTGAGCAATAGTAGAGGGGTTATTGTTCTATTTAGGAGTACCTCAGAATGAATAGATATATATATTTATTTTCTTTCTCCCCAGTGGAGTACTTAGAGAAGCCCCCACAAGAGCACATAAATGCATGTTTTGTTGCCTCAGAAGAATGACTTAGTTGTTCCAATGAAAAACAAAGACTTAAATAAAGACCACATTAGAGGCACTTAAGTGAAAAGCTGGAAGGAGAAGCTAGTAATGTTTTGCTATCGTCTGCTCCCCACCCCCACTCTCCTTGGTTGCCTTGATTAAACATACACAAATTTATATATTTGCAAAGATGCTTGATTATTTATATATCATCTAATATGTAGCAAAATATAACTACTCTGCTTGAATGAAAAGTAAAATGAGTGGGTTTGGCCATGCCACACTACAGTTTGCCTTTTAATAAAGTTTTGTAACTTATGTGTACTTTTTTTTTTTATGGGATACACTGCTTTTAATTTTTTGTGTATAGTCAGGGCTACTATTTTAGAAATGGTAGTATATGTGACTGATATCTTATTTTGAAGACTGTTCCTTTTTGGGGAATATTATATTTATATTTTTTCTTGATGATTTGAAATCCTTGAAGTGTCATGGATTACCAAACCACTCTATCTGATCCACATGGCATTATTCTGAATATATATTGTGCTGTATTTGATAAATACTGCATCTATCAAGTAAAGTAGTCCACTGAGTTTTCATAGCAAACATTTAGCCTATAAAGCATCACATGTTAAGAGTATTTTGGCATATTTGCGAATTGAAGGCTTTTCCAGCTAAAGTTGTAACTTGTGAACAACTTTACAAAGTGGCTAGAATACAATTAAATATTTGAAGTTGTGGCTTGGAACCATTTTCTATGTATGTTTATTATGTGTATAATTCTGTCTTTTTCCCCAAGGAGTTTATTTTTGTTTAGAACTGAAAAAATGTAGAACTATTTTTTTTTCCTGAAGTCATATTAAAAATTAAATTTCGCTGTTTAATAGACAGAAGATACAAATCCACAGAAATCACTTAATTGAGAAGATGCATATTCTAACATGTCTGATTCCTAAGATATATTCCAGTGGGCTTTCCATACTAAAGTTCAATAAGTTTTATTATATAAAAACAATCAACATTAATGATTAAATTTGCTTAAAACTGCTTGTTAGCACAGCATATTCTCAATTTCCCTATTTTGGTCCAAACGCAACCATTATTATGTCCTTTTAAGAACTACAAAGAAGATTTATTTATTTATTTATTTTATCATATTTATAGACCGCCCCTCTCCCTTGCGGGACTCGGGGCGGTTTACAGTTC
>JANHFK010010485.1:10203-26881 GCA_036250565.1 Sibynophis collaris | reverse complement strand
GCAATATGCTGACTCTGTAAACCACTTAGAGAGGGCTGTAAAGCACTATGGAGCAGTATATAAGTCTAAGTGCTATTACTAGTGCTACTAAGCTCAAAAATATTAGAAAGCCAGCTCCAAGGCTACGCCATGTCACCCAGTGAATTATTACAGTAGTTAGAGAGTAATGCCATTATATGGCATTTCTGAATTAATGTTCTCCCCCAACATTTTATGCTACCATATGCCTTATTTATTTATTTTGCACATAATATTAAAGGAGAAGAAAACTGTTGGATTTTGTCATGAATGTTTAACAGGATCCAATAATAGGCTGATTTGACACACACACACCCACCTCCTGGGATGGCAGATCAAGAGCCAGCAGGCACCCTCCATTGTCTCTGAGTGTAGCCACAGAACACAGCAGTTGAATAACAGAAGAGGCTTGGGACAAGAGTCCCACAGACCTTTTTCCAATTAGCCCACTTTAAGAACAACCCTGGAAGAGTTCTCCTGGATCCTCAGAAGAAAAGAGAGTGAAAGGGATGCTCCATGTTAGATGATATAACGATCCATCAGATATACACTGCTTGTTAGCTCTGTTAGTGGACATTTTGCACAGTTGTGGACAATACATCAGGAATTCATCAGACTAAGGAATGTGCAGCTAAGAAATAGGCTGTAAAATAAGCAAAAATTAAGAACTGAGGAGGTACTCTGAACTTGGGTGATGCCCTGAGGATCTACATCAGGGTGTCAACCTCAAGGCCTGGGGCCTAGATCCGGCCCCAGGGTGCTTAGATCTGGCCCGTGGGACTGCCCTGGAAACAGCAAAGGACAGGCCCACAGTGTCTCTGCCAGTGAAAATGAAGTGGTCCTCTCGAGCTCCATTTTCACTGGCAGAGGGTTGGCAGAAGAAGCTGTCGCAACCGAAAACGGAACTCAGGAGTCAATTTTCACTGGCAAAGTGCTTGGGCACAGGTGCCCCCGACATGAGTGATGTCAAGCTGGCCACATCTACCCCGGCCCCCTGAAGTCAAACACAACCCTGATGCGGCCCTCAATGAAATTGAGTTTGACATTCCTGATCTACATGAAGGATTGTGACTTGATAGTGATCTATGGGCTGGACATCATAATTTCAGACCTGAAGATATTCATCCTTTCATTTCATACTGAATGTTAGACAGTATCAAATTTTGAAATTTCCTTAGTATAAGAAAGGATACTTGGTTGGAAATTATTAAAGAAAGATGGTTCTATATTTCCAACAACCAACTCTAATAATTTCACACAGACTGGGGGAAGAATCATTTTAGATCAGGGCTAGGTTATAAAACAGAATCAAGGTCAACCTAATTTTGGAAAGCCCTGGGCCAAAAGTCAAGATGAAAGGCCTCTAAATGGGGCTGCTTTTGAATTAATGACAACCACACTATATCCTTAAGCCCTTAATTTGATTCATTTCTCAATGATTCTTCCAGAAGCTGGAATATATGAGCAAAAATACCAGTTAAGACAGTTCATACAGTTCCCTTCTTTATGACATCCTTGATGTAATTTACTCAGAAGCTACTCTGCTGACATAGTAAAAGCCATAAATATGGATGATTGTGTTCATCTCAAATGTTAAAAGAAGGATGAAATATGATTGCCTCCTTGCCAGCAATGCAGTTTTAATATCCCAGAATTTTTCCTCTCTCCTGTCAAAACATAGAGTCATAAGGCAGAATGACAAGCTTTGGCAAAGGGGCATGAAAAGGCAGCTGTGCAAAGTGGCCTAGCTGCTCTGAATTTCAGGGAGCTGTGCATTATATCGTGGAAAAAGGAGCAGAAACAATTATTTTGTAGAGAGTGCAGTGATACCTCCTGTAATGCAATGGTCGGGGGAAATGGGCTGGGTGTGTGTCACTGTTTGGTCTTTTTCTTTTTTCCACTAAAGGTGGTGGCATGAGGACTGATTTTATACTTTTATCTTTGAAGGTTACAGTGAAGGGTGTATCCCGTGCTTCTGAAATGAATTAATTAATTGAGTAATTAAAGGGCTTGACATAAATATTAAGAGATTAAGTTTGATCGTGGGCTTTTTGCCAAATGACTATTATGATCTCATAAAAAAGAAGTCGAGTATATCCACTCCCAAAATAAAGGCATAAAACAGATACCATGCTGCTAATAAATGCCACAATATGATTTACAATTTAATTTAATAAGTACCTGCAATAAATCTGACAATTGCATGGGATTTTCCAATCCATCTTTTAACTAGGATAAGTTTGACTTAATCTGATAGAACAGCAGGCATCCTATTTCTTTCTCATCTGCTTATTAATAGGATCTTCTATCTTACTATCATTCTAAAGTTGCCTGAGTCAAATCAATGGTTTCCAATCTGTAGTCTCCAGATGTTGCAGTATAGTTCCCAATCCCTGACTATTGTGCAAACTGGATCAGGATGATGAGAAAACACTCTAACAACATTTGTAATTTCCAACAAGAAACTCCAAAGAGCTTACTCTCTAGATCCCATTATCCTGGCAAATTGATTCACTTCCTTAGCAAAGTCTAAGACAGAGTATGGAGGAGGTTAGGAGGAAAGATGATTGGCAATTCGCATTCAGACAAGAAATGGAGGCCACATCTGGAGATTGGCAGCTTTTGCAAGCAGGTGAGAGAACTATTGTACATCTGCCAGGACCACAAGCTATGAGGAGCAGCATATCCTATAGGGCAGGGCTGTCAAATTCACGGCTGGGGAATGCGTCACGTGCTGGGGAAAAAGTCACAATACATCACATGACTCAACCATGGCGATGCAAGTTTGACACCCCTGCTGTAGGGAATCCTCCTTGGAGCTTCACCTGGAACTCGACAGCAATCAGAAAAAGGGCAATTCCACAGAAACATCCCAACTAGTGCAAGAATTTTTTGAAAAAGGCAAAGATTGTATACTAGTTTAAAGACTTCGAGACTTTTGTTTGAACTGAATATTAAAAGACTGAGTGTAAAGGACTGTGTGTTAACAATGTATTTACATGGCAACAGCAATTTATCAGTTCTAGAAGGGTTGAGTTGACCCAATAACGCGTTGTTGGGGAAGATATGTGCTGCAATAAAGCATTATGTACAGATTTGCTGTGTATATGTCCAATCCCTGGAAAGAAAGAAAAAATCTCACAGTAAATACGCACAATAGCAATTTTTCTCTGTGAAAAAGGTATCCTTCCTTTTGGGTATTGAACAAAATGAGTAGAGATGAAGAAAAGTTGTTTTTGACTAATTAATGGTACAAATAAGGAAACCATCTAAGGAATTCTGTCTTAGTAACATTCAAAATAAAGTTGCCCTTTATCAATAAGATCAATTGAAACCCAACAGCAGTTAAGAGTTGAATAAACCTAACAGACGTTTGCAAGTAAGTGGTGTCACAAAATGGCTGCTATGAGGAAATTTGCCCATTCACAAAATGGCAGTTTAACCCACACACATGGTGTTCAATTGTACTGTTTATGTTTGACTTCTTCCTTGCAATGCGGCTCATTTCCAAATTAAACCTGGGCCTGTACTCTCCTCCCTACTAAATTTGATATGAGTGTTTGCGGATTCTGTAAGATCCGAGAGGCATTTGAAGAAATAAAGCTGAGACCAGATTGTTGGTGGTTTCATTTTCCAGCATCCCATCTTTATTTTTATTTATTTTAAAAATGAATGGAAGTATAGTATAGCCTTTATTGTCATTGTACATCATATATACAATGAAATTGGTTAAAGAAAAGTGCACTTAAGGGGTGTGTGTGTGTGAGGAAATCTGCCTTACTCCAAAGCCTGTCCCAGAAACTTACTTTATAACAATGTCAGAAACACTAATGCTAATTTTAGACATTACTCACACAGAGATAAGTCCCTGAATCTCCCCTGATTCTTGTTCTGCTCTGCCTTTCCACAGGGATGTTGACAGGCATCCCGAGACACTCAAAAGTGAATGAAAATGAAAAGTTGTGGGAAGAGGCAGGATGCGAATGGCTGAGGAGGGGGGAGGGGGGCTTTGGAGCTCAATCAGATTACAAGGAGAAATGAGCCAATGTCAAATGGAGTTAATATTAGAAAGAAGCAACAAAAGCTTTTGTGGCACCATTAGACTTATTAGATTTATAGGGCTGAACCACCAGATTTAATAGGAATGAACCGATGTCCATTCACTGGTGGATCAGACTTCACTTCATCAAGCATGGTGAAGCATGCTTTCTCCTCAGTTGGCATTTCAATTCAATACAGTCTGGCTTCAATATTTCTCTTCTGTCTCCTTCTAGCAGAGTAAGAATGTCTGTGTGTATCTATCTGCCTGTCAATAGAATGTTTCGGAGGAATTTAATTCTTATCCATTAAAATACAGATAATAGACAATAGAGCATATATTTGTCTATAAAGTGACACAAGCCTTTTTGTTATTCCTACAGCTTGGTGTAAACAGCGAAGATGTACATAATGGGCTAATACTAAAAATCCTGACATGTTAAAATGTTTAAATTTAGGAGCTGGAGCAGTGGGGTTGGGCAGTGAGCCAGAATGCACAGTGATGGTTGATTGGATGGAAAGTGCTGGGTCCTGCGTGAGGCAGCCTGCGCTGTGATTGGTTGCTCTGGGTGTGAAGGGGGAGTTTCCCTTTTTTCCCGCCTTTTTCTCCTGTGTGCCCTGTGATTTACCTCATGAAGCTCCTGGTAGCCTGACTGTCTTGCTTGCTGCAAATATAGATGTAAAATATATTTATTTATATAAAACCACAAGTTCATGTCAGCGGACTCTGACTTCATTTGGACACCTGCTGCAAAATTCCCTGACATCACATTACCAGGACTGTTAATCGAGCAACAAATATGTCTTGATTAAAAGCTTTCTTAACTATAAAAGCCTCTACCACAAAACCCATCTAATAATTCTTTTTTTATATATCTTTATTATATAAGTTAGCAGAATAACAGAAGTTTTGATATCATACGTTAAAATACACACACACACACACACACAAAGCATTTCATATTTGGTGGCTCAACCGAACAATATTTAATTATAGTTTGATTCTTCAGGTTGACCTTTCCAGCAATCAGAATGTTTGCAATGGACAAAATTCAGTAAAAAGCTTTTTGTAAACAGAACAGTCTGTCTCTCCTTGAGAAGCGTATGATCCAGCCACGTTTTTGCATCAGTGAAGCAAGGAAAGAAATTTTGCCCTCCTTTCTGTTGTCCCCCCCTCCCGCAAATGTGCCTCTGCAGCACAGCATAATGGCAAACTACAAGACTGTAATAGCACAGAAAGAAAAGAAATCTGCTAAGATTACTCCCTTTCTCACTCTTTTCATCAGACTGCAAGGAGAAATGAGCCAATGTCTGTTCTGTTCTGAGTACCATTCTACTTAGGGAATATTCTGCTGGCAGAAATAAAAACTTTGGATCCAATTCTATATTATTCCTGTATTATATTCCTACTTTGTTTCTCTAACCAGCTCAGGAGAGTACCTAGGTTCCTTTCCCCACCACTGGTGCTTTCCAAATATTTGGGAGTTCAAGCCTTCACAATCCTCCAGCCGACATGACTATTGGGGCACAAAATTAGAGATGACTATTATCTGTTTTTTTCACACCAATGTTTTTGCTTAGGGGCAACTCTAGGCTAGTTTTTCATTTTAGATGGTACACTTCCAGTCTGCAGAGATTGCCAGAAATTGGAAACGGGGGAGAAAGGATTGCCAGAAGAAGGAATGACCAGTTATTTCCATACTGTTTACAAGAAAACTGTGAGTCTTTCTCTGATATTTCCAAAACTCACACTTGGCTCAGAGAAGGCTTTACAGCACAACAGCACTCAGGAAAGGCTGTTCTAGATGCTTGGACACAAGCCAAGATCTTTATTCATTGAATAGCAACTGCATAAGTAGAAATATTACTCCTTCTCTATGCCCTTCATTTTAAGTCAGGCTGCATCTCAAGAATTAAAGGATGACTGACTCACAAAGGATCTAGGCTGATTTTGCCAAACTGGGTATTCCCCAGTGATATAGGTGGCAACTCTCAGAATAATTCAGCTCCCATGACTGGGTGTGAATTCTGAAAGTTGAAGCTTGCATAATTGGAAAACATTGCAGTTGGAGAAGACTGTTCTAGCTAAACATCATGATATGCAGAAAGTATGTGCACAATATATAGCCTATCTCCACCCCACACATACATTACAGGTAGTCCTTGACTTACAACAGTTCATTTAGTGAACATTTGAAGTTACAACAGCACTGAAAATAAGTGGCTTATGACTGTTTTTTACACTTACAACCATTGCAGCATCCCCATGGATGTATGATGAAAATTGGCAACTGGCCTATATGACTGTTGCAGTGTCCCAAGGTCATATAATCACTCTTTGCAATCTTCTGACAAGCAAAGTCAATGGGGAAGCTAGATTCACTTAATAACCATATTACTAACTTAACGACTATAGTGATTCACTTAACAACTGTGGCAAGAAAGGTCATAAAATGGAGCAAAACTCATTTAACTGTTGCTTATCAACAGAAATTTTGGGCTCAGTTGTGGTCGTAAGTCGAGGGCTGTCTGTATTTCTCTTCCCCTCCTCTGGATCAGTTCAAAAATTCTTTTGGTCTAGTCTTGGATCTAACAGAAATATCAGTGAATTTATTCAGATCTTTGGCATGTCAGGTACCATTTTATAGATAGGCATAAGAATTTCATATCTGCAAGCACATTTTCCTCTTACTTTTTCTTTTTAAAGATAGAAAACTAGGTTTGGGGCTATGAGCAGCACTGGGGAAAGAGACTTCAGATTTTCTTGTTAAAGAGTTTGCCTCTTACTGAAATAATGACATGTGAATGATGATGCAACCAATTTCAGGTGGCATCATAAGAAAATGATAGATGAAGACAAGGATCGGTTCCTGTATGTTGCTGCGAGAATCTTTAAATTGTTGGATTGTCCTAAAGAAAAGAAGAGACTGTTCAGGCTTTCCTTGAGACGGAACAAAGACCCGGCCAGTGATGGATGAGGAAAGCCAAAAAGGATACGTACAATTTAAGTCTCAAAAAAGATGCAACAGAGGTATCTACTTTTTCTGGCAGTAAAATCTCTAAAAGCATTGGAATCATTCACAACAGACCTAGATATTCTCCTTGGAAAGCAAACTTAAAACCTGGAAAACAATCCTCAAATACTTTACTGGTAAAGATAATTTGAGAGCCAGTTTGGTGTAGTGCTTAAGGCACTAGGCCCGTGATGGTGAACCTATGGCATGTGTGCCCAAAGTGGCACATGAAGCCATGTCACCCAGCACACATTGCCTTGCCTGTTTGTCTTCTGGGTTGCTGGCATGCATGAACATGCGACAATCAGCTGTTCTTTGTGCATGCGGCAGTCCTGAAAATTGGTGCACACATGCGTACCGGCCAGTTGATTGTCAGGTGCGCATGTGTGCCAGAGCCCAGACATTCGGTTTTTCTGAAGTGCGATCCCTGCACAGGCGTGCCGGCCATTTGATCGTCACCCGCGTATGCATGCTAGAATCCAGCTTTTCTGGAGCACGGCCCTGGTGAGCGCATGCACACGTACACGACGTTTCCGTGCGACCTTTTCTGCACTTGGTGCCGAAAAGGTTCGCCATCGCTGCACTAGGCTAAAAACTGGGAAACTATAGGTTCTATTCTAAACTTGGTATTTTGGACCTGACACTCACTCTCAGCTTAGTAAGAAGGCAAGGGAGAGTAACTTTGAAAATATTGCAAAGAAAAATGTAGAAGCTTATCCAAGTATTTGCCAGGAGTCAATCCTGATTGAAACACTTTTTACTGGATTTGAATACTTGGATCCTTTAATAACTAGTTAGATAAATTCTAGATGAACTCTAGAAAATTGTGTGTCACCTTCATAAACTAACAGCCAGTTGGGATATTCAGAAGGTAAGATTTTTGCTCAAAAGAGGAAAATTCTATTTATTAGGAAAGGGGGAAAAATCCAAGGAAGAATGATTATCTTGAGGGGTGGAGGTGGGACAGTGAACCAAGAAGAGTGAAATAACGGCGGATGTACAGTATGGTAGTGTCTTCATACATCTGTGACATCATATGTTCTTCTCTAAAACGTTTTGACTCAGGAATGTAATTGTAGCATTTGTGTGGGCACTGTTGAAGTGAAATGTGGATCATTCACATCAGAATCTACCTCAAATCAAGGAAAGAGAATTGCATTTTTCTGTCAAACACTTATGAGCCACAGTGGCACAGTGGTTAGAGTGCAGTACTGCAGTCTATTTCTGCTGACTGCCCCCTGCCTGCAATTTGACAGTTCGAATCCCACGAGACTCAGGGTTGACTCAGCCTTCCATCCTTCCGAGGTCGGTAAAATGAGGATCCAGATTGTTGGGGGCAATATGCTGACTCTGTAAACATCTTAGAGGGGGCTGTAAAGTATTGTAAAGCGGTATATAAGTGTAAGTGCTATTGCTATTGCTACAGTATGGAGGGGGGACTGGAATGACAACAAATGATTTGAATTCTTTTCCAAAGACTAATTATTGTGTTCTAAGCCCAATTACTGAGTATAAATGAAGGCAGCAGTAAGTCTCCTGAGATTCTTATTTTTGTGCCAAGGAAGAGGGTTTCCTGCAACATCACCATATATTTAGTAAAGGCCTAAGACATCTATAGCCAAAGGATAATAATTGATTAACATAGACATTGCTGTTGCCCTTATTTTTGGGGAGGAAGAGGGCCATGACAGCTCAAAGAAATATTTCCCTACATGGAAAAAATCAATATAGTTACTGCTTTGGGAAGTAATGCTATGCTGTAAATTCTCTCTATTTTATGTCCTGTTTTAGACTGCTCAAACACACCACAGCAAGTTGCAATTGGTTTAATGATGAGTTGCATTTCAGACAAACACAAAGACAAGTAGAGAGCTGAGAGAGAGAGAGAGAGAGAGAGAGAGAGAGAGAGAGAGAGAGAGAGAGGGTAGTATTGTCTGACAGCCAGGCACAATACAAGTAATACAAAGTCCTGATGAGAGTTGTAGTTATAGGAAACGAATTGTGGGGGGAAAACAATGGCAGCCAATGTAGCTTAGATTTCGGGAAATGTGGCAAGGCAGGAATAGAAAGGCAAGATTGATCTAGTGTCAAACACTAGAAAATGACTTAAGTCAGTTTGGAAGTCAAGAAAAAGAAGCATGGCTGCAGAATAGCCTGGGGCATACAACATAAATGCAACACTGCAGTTTTTTTTTTCCATGGAGAACCAGTCTCTGGCAACTGTTGTTACACAGACCTAGTTGAATGTGCATTTTTGTTTTTTGAGGAATTGAGCAGATCTCCTTTACCCTGCTTTCCAAAGTTGCTGATACAGCTGGAACTGGCCCTTCATCTGAGTCTGCCCTCAACTGCTTATGTGGGCTAACTGCCTGGTTAGCCTCAGGTTATCGATAATCTGCTGGCTCCTGAGCTGGCAACTCAATGGATCAGGCCCTTCAGACACTGTTTCCAAGAAATCTGAATGGACCATAACACATTCCACCAATGAATGGTTGATCTGTTATCAAACAGAACTGGAGAGCAAGACATATTGACCCTCTGCCTTCTGAAGATATCTCTAGATTCCACAAAGAGCCTTGTATTTAAGAAGCAACTTACTTACTTGATATTTAGGGCCTGGAGGTAACGATTGGTTTATAGAATCAGGAGGGAGAGCTTGGTATAGGAAAACAAAAAGTCTGATTTTTTGCCCTTGCCATTCCTGTGGTGGTGGCCTCAACATTGGAAAGAAATCTGGGGACCAGTATGGTTCATTCTTTGAAATGCTTTCCATTTTCTTAAGGGAGAAGGAGGAGAAGATTGGGAATTCTCCCAGCAGGCGAGTAGGTTACAAGCCTCAGTAGCACTGACTTCCTTGTGTCTTTATTTCTACCTATGAATTTAAGTACTAAGGATATCCTCCTATAAAAAAAGAAATAATTTAGCTCAACATGGATCATATTTCTAACTGACTGCTTGCAAGGGCTCTCTCACTACAGGCTGCCTGTAAACCAACACCCCCTCCCTTCACTGCTTTGTTATTCATCAATTTATCTTCATTGAAACTTGGCTATCTACTGGTACTCTCTAACCCCCTCCCCGCCCTATTCCACTGCTCTCCTTTTTCAGGGATTTCTTTTTGTATGCATACAGAACTTCCATTTCTCATGTCCAGAACTGATTACATGCTGTGTGGAATGACAGAGCCGGTGCAGTTTTTCAAGCCCACATTATTTAGAGACGAGGAGCCAGGGCTATGCAAACAGCCTTCAACTCTTCAGTGCAGCATCTTGCCCGGTGTTAAGGACAAATGGCTAATATATCAAGTTTATTAGGTGAGCTGAATAAATCACAGTGCAATCTCAGCCACATAGTTCAGAATCAGCCACCATCTACCAACAGGAAACAGTCACAGCAAAACAGCAGCAATAAATTGAAAAATGGTGGTCTTCCAGACACTGAGAACTGAATCTTATTTCCAAGACATCTGTGGAAGCTTGATGACAAACATTACCTTTTAATAGGCCATTATTCTTTTACCTTATTTGCGTTGCATTAATCAATTGCTTGTCCACACAAAACCTGCCATGCTCTAGAACAAGAGTGCAACTTTTCTCCCACTCAGCTTGGCTTTTGGGTTGCACCTGGTTGGTTGCACCCCTCAAAAATAGACTGGATAAGATGAACATGATTATATAATTAAATAATACTCTTAAATACTTTGAATCCTATGAATTGCATTAATAATCTTCTCTTTATGTCATACTAGACTTAATATGTCCTGGCAAGGTATCTGACTGAGGGCTGTAGTCAAAACTTTTGAGGTTCAAAGGTTACACAAAGGTTCCTGAGTTTGGAGTCTAGAGGGCAGATCAAATTATTACTGCCCAAGGAAGTGGTGTTGAGGGAATGCAATTATTGGGGAAGTGGGGAGGGTGATGACTAAGGTTCACTGATAGGTTGTTGGTTTGGTTATTTGTCCCTTCAGGTAAGCTTTTTGATTCCTGCCTGGATTAGTCCCTGCAGTTTTCTTGGCAAGCTTGTTTGGAAATGGTTTACCACTGCTTCCTTCCCAGAGCTGAGAGAAAGTGAATGTCCCAAGGTCACCCAGTTTTAGAACTAGAAGTCCTGGTCTCTCATTTTCTAGCCCAATACTTTAATCACTACCCCAAACTCCTTTGCCATATGTCATTATTAAAATTAGCTCTATTTATATCTGTAGCATTTTCTTGTAGCTTTGTCCAATTGCGTTCATATCTTTCTCAGATGCAGCTAACACACATATTTATTGATTCATATTATCAGGCCCAAGGCGGATTCTTTTTAACTGTAAGAAATCTATATGATGATGAAACAATGGTTTTAATGTATGGAATTAGCCAGACGTTAACTCCTGTTGCTTCCATTCTAAGCACCGTAAGCATCAACTTGATTTTGTTTTACTTAAAACAGAAAACTGACAAGAAAATTCAGGAAGGAGAGAGTTGCACAGAATTCTCTACTGCCCTCTTATGTGTTTTTCAGTCTTAAGGGATAACTGTGTTTCACTCATGTTAGGGATTACACCACAGTTTTTACATGTCTCCTATCTCCAAATGGCAAACAATTGTGTTGCAAATGTTCAACAATCACATTCAGAGATGCACACAGTCTGGAGCCATATGAAGCTCACTCCTGCTCTAAGTATAGTATAGAAACACCCAAGCATATACAGTACACTGAAGTCAGCCTCATCGTATGAAAAGGTGGGATACCCAGTTAAATAATGAACCATAAAAAGAAACATTTCCTCATTATACACATACTATTTCAATAATGAAGCTCTTGCTGCAAGTTGAAGGGCACTTCTCACCTCTGCTAAAAAGGAAACAATGAAAACAGCAGAAATACTTTCTAAAACATTAGTGCAAAGTTTTCAAGGGTAGTGGAAGAGAAGATAAACACAGTTCTTCAGAATAATTAATAAATACACTTAAAATTGCTTTATTCGTTGAAAACAATAATGGAGTCAGACACAGTGCTGGATTCATGCTGGGGAGGAAATCAAGCAAACTAAGGTCTACCAGAAGAAAAGAAGGAACACATCCTTGTCATTATTTTCTAGATTTTTTATCATGACCAAAGTTGCAGCTGATGAAAAAATAAGACCCTCTCGTCTCCAAAGGTGTAGATGAGGGTAAGGCAATTGTTCTGCATTGAATAAAGGAACATTCCTTCTCCTTTGCTAAGCAACTGTTGGACACTTGACGAATCATTCACAAAGAAAAAGAACTAAGTTAAGGAGAAATAATGGTATTTCACTGTGGTTCTAGTTATGTATCCCTTACTAGACCTGTATTATCTAAGAACAGGGATGTTAGATATGCACCATGTTGTAGATATTTACATCATGTAATTTCTTTGGGATAAAGATTGAACCATCCTTGCTTTGGTTTGATATAGCAAGCTTTTTGGAATTAGATGATTCAGCAAGTCACTTTTTTTTCTAAGTTTTGCAAGCAAAGATCTTGATACCATTTCAGCTTGAAAGCCATTCTTCCATATTCTGAATGTTTCCATCTTTAAATCTGAACCGTTCTTTCAAACATTTCTGAATCATATGGAATGGAGTCTGGCAATGTGGAACAGATGGGAACAGAACATAACCTCCTATATATGTTACTGAACACAAAGATGATTATTTTTAAACAATGAGGGAGAAAACAGAAGAAAAACAACAGTAGAATCATCTGTTTAAAACCTTTATGAAATATTCAACACTGGGAGAATATCATTCCAGGTAACACATATTTTTGGTACAAATATTTCTATTCCTTAGCAAGAAAGCTCAATGAAAAAATGATGTTGGAAAATTCCAATTAAAATTAGGATTATCAGCCAAAAAAGGAAGACCTGTTTGGTCCTTCCTTATATACCCAAGTAATTTATACAGAATACGTCTTGTGGAATTCAGTGACTGGATTCTCACAAGTTGTCATCTGCATTAACCACAGCTTGTTGAACAAACCATCTTCACTTAGCCCCCACTTATTAAATTACATTTATGTATTCATTAAATTTCTACACTGCCCATTTTTCACCTATAAATGCTGTTTATAATACACAATATCAAATAAACCAGCTCAAAGAAATCATATGAGCTCTTAACACAAAGTATAAATGCAGTTATTAACATTTAATTGGTAGAAAAGTTCAACATGGTTTTCAGATCATGGCTGAAATTTTATAATTAAAACATCTCTTCATCCCAATTTCCCTGTAAAACAATGGACTTTCAGGTTCAGTAATCAGAAGTGTGTCCAGGGGCAGTCAGGAATATGAAAATAGTGGATGTAACCAGACAATCAAGGCTCTATTCGTTTTTATACCTGTGCAATGCAATTTTAAAAGCAATAGGGCTTCACTTGCCTGGTCATAAGCACACCATTTTGTCACTTGGTCTTGCAAATGCCCCTATCTTTTTTCCTTGAAATTCCATATTTAGAACATAGATTATAGACTAATAGAGTTGGAAGGGACCTTGGAGGTCTTCTAGGCCCTGTCAAGTAGGATACTCTATTCCACTTCAGACAAATGTTTGTCCAGTCTCTTTTTGAAAGCCTCCAGTGATGGAGCTTTTAAAAGGTATTTTAGAATTTTAAATTTTAAAAGGTATTCTTTTTTGTGAAATCTTTGGTGCTTTCTGAGCTTAGTTGTTTGTTTGCAAATGTTTTATTACCCAACTAGGTAACCCATCAGTGCCAGTGACTGTGGGGTGTGCTCGCTGTTTATATACAGTAGCTTGGCACTGTCAGTGATGATTTGGGGTATAGTTCCTTGATTAAGAGATTGTTTTCTGCTTGTTTGTCTGGTATTGATCTCTGCTTATGTGTGTGTTTTTACACAGCTCCTCTTTTGGGAGGTTGGATTTTTACTTTGGTAATGGAGCACTTGATTAGTTTGGATTGTTTGTCTGAGGTACATTTACATACTCTGTAGGTCCCAAAACATTTAATAAATATATTTACAAACACCATCTAAAATATGTCCTTTAAGAGTCATCTGGTAAAATATTCCATTGGTTTTTTTTTAATGGAATAAAGTGATTTATCTATCCATTGTATTCATAGGCCTTCGTTGGTAGCATTAACTCGCCATCCATATCCCAACCTTGCCCAAACTCACCAGATATTCTTAGTATTATAAACCTAATTTACATTGGTTGTCTAGGGCAGTGGTCACCAACCAGTGGGCCGTGGCTGCCTGAGTGCGGCATTAGGATTTGCGCAAATATACTGACGTGAAATGCTGATGCTGTGCAAATGCAAGCAACGCTTCGCTCCCCAGCTTCCAGCCATCGCAACCGCTGCTTCGGCCCACTTGTGCTGCCTCCTCCCCCGCCGCCACAACAGCACCATTATTTCATTCCGGATGGTGAGGGCTGCGTTCCTTTTTACATATTGCACCACCTTCAAAGTTTCGCATTGCACATGCCACCCCAGGGCAGAGATTTCCAGCCCCGCCACGGCCAGTCCCATATTGCAGAGCTGTAGTAGTCACATTCACAGGACTGGCCCGTTGGTCATCCCAGAGCAGGTCCTCCACCCAGGTGCACCGGCCTGCCGGGGCACAAAGCAGGCACCTGGGTGGAAGAGCTGTTTTGGGATGATCAACGGGCCAGTTCTGTGACTACTACTGGGCCCGAGTTTCCCACCAGTGTCAGCAAGCCACTGTCTGCCCATCTTCATTTTCCTTCACTCAGATTAACCAGTGCATTTCATATTAATAAAATGGAAGTTCTCTAATCATTATTTTACAAATGAATTTATCTTTTTTAAAAAAAATCATATTAGTGGTCTGCCGGATTTAAAATTACAAATTAGTGGTCCACAGAATTAAAATTAAGAATTTGGTGGTCTGCGGGATTTAAAATTATGAACTTGGTGGTCCCTGAGGTCCAAAAGGTTGGGGACCCTTGCCCTAGTATGAGGGAAATACGACCTTCCATATGTTGATGAATTGCAATTGTAATTCTCACTGGTTGCCTTGTGAACTAGGATTATTGGGAGTTGTGGTTTACAAACATCTAGAAAGTCACATGGTAATGTCTGTGCTGCGTTCAGGTTTCAGCAACCTCTCAAGAGGCTCAAGACAGGTAGCCATGCTATTGCCTCCATCCTGCATGCTATTGAAGCTGATGGAGAAGATTGCGCACAGTTGTGTTCTCCAGGAATTGCTAAATAGCTGTTTGGAGACTTATTAGACATGCAATATTGCTAGAAAATAAGGTAAGTGAAAATTGGTGTTGTGAAGCCTTTTCTCCAGTTCTTAAACCCAATTGCTAGGAAGATCATTTCTTTCTGAATAATTCAATTCAAAACGTTTTGCTCAAAAAAATCCAAAAAAGGCAATAAGTATTAAAATATCTATTATTCATGAAAAGTAATAATAAAAACAATACACACCAAGCGACTTGCATCCTTCTTAATGTCATGTTACATTCACAGAAATAAGACCTATTGAGAACTGTAGTTTCTCTCACAGAAGAGATGTCATTCCTAAAATAATGTATATTAAAAAGGCACATACAAGCATTATCTAATCTCAAAGAAACTTGGTTTTCCCAGAACTATTATTTTGTTCATACATAAATGCATGCAAATTTACTTGCTTAATTAAGTGATTAATCAACCAAACTCATACAATTAAGTAGCTAAAATTTATTTAAAGGAGTGATAGCTCTGCAAATAAGGCTAAATGTTTTTTCTTGGTGTTCTTCAAGAGGTTGGGAATGGTAGTACAACATGTAGAAAGCACCAAATCAGAAATGCCTGATTAAATGTACTCATTCACATTTATATTCTGAAACATAATAATACATTATTTTTCAATTGCCATCTACAAAACCATATTGTATAAATAATCATTCTCTTTTAATTCACAGAACAATTGAGCACCTTTATAGCCTCCAACTCAAGCCACTCAAGTGCCTTTATTTATCTAGAAAATATATAGGGATGCTCATCTCATATACCTGATTCTGGTCAGTGAGCAACTAAAAACTACAAATCGGATTAATTATATAATTAACAAATTCTACAATTTACTAAGCATTTTGAAGAAAAAAGGATGAAACAGCCACATTTAACAAAATCATCAATAGCATAGAATAGTTCCCAAGAACATTCACAACATCTTACATTCCAATAAAAAATGAGCTTATCTATTCTGCAAGCGCTGGTGGTCAAGCCACGCTTTTAATGCCATGTATAAAGACAGGAGAGTCAAGGCAAGTCTGATCTCAGGGGAATGATGTTCTAGAGGGCAGGTGCCACAGCAGAAAAGGCTCTGCTCCTAGGTCCTGCCAGATGGAATTTTGCAGCAGGTGGGACATGGAGCATGTTTCTCCTGTTGGATAGATAGACCCAATTAAGGAGAGACAATTATTCCATAAATAACCCCCCCCCCCCCAGCCATGAGGACTTTGAAGGTCACATTCAATCCTTGAATTACACCTGGAAACATACTGGAACCCAATGCAGCTCACAGAGCAGAGATGCCATAACTTCCCACATTCAATTCAATTCAATTCAAATTTAATTTGTATACCGCCCTTCTCCTTTGCAGGACTCAGGGCGGTTTACAGTCGA
>JANHFK010010484.1:0-12639 GCA_036250565.1 Sibynophis collaris | reverse complement strand
GCGCCCCCCTCAGGCATCCCACCACCCCCCGGGAGCGGTACCACCTACTTTGGGAACCACTAGATTAGACCATTGCTACATGCTTCAAGAGGATCCCCTTCAAAACCAAATATAGAAAGTAGCCGCCCACTGGCTGGTGGGGGAGAGCTATTTTAGCAGCATGACAGTCATTATGTGTATGTTGCATTGACGGACACTAGGTTTCAGGGTAAAATTCAAACTGTTGCTATTAACCTAAAAACTCTACCTGGCCTGACCCCCTTCTACATAGCCTGATATTTTCTATATTCGCCCCATCCTTAATAAAAGGCTTGTCCTGAAGGTCTGGCCAGGCTACCTCTCCTTTAAATGATGAAGAAGAAACAACTATTCTGCCAGGCATTTCTGACCCAAGTGGTTTGTTAAGGAGCCTGTCACAGAAACACTAAATGCTGGGGCAGAGTTGAGAAGAAACCCGTTTACAGATTAATATCAGCATTATGCCATCCAGAGAAAAACTTTCTTTAGACTTTTTGAAAGAAACAAGTGCTGAATGAATTAGCTTGTCCTTCACCATATAAACCTCACCTGTAACATATTTCCCATCCACTCAACCTTTTGCTGTTTCATTGTTAAACGGTTTGGTGAATCCGATTCAACTCAGCATTAGTGTTACTATCACTCTAGTGGTGAAATGCAGCCGATTCTATCGGTTTGGGCAAACCAGTAGCGCTGGCGGTGGGAGGCAGGCTCCGCCCCCCGGCTGTTTTTTACCCTCTGTGCATGTGCAGAAGGCTCTGCGCATATGTGGAGGAGGTGCGTGTGAGCATAGCGAGCACATATGTGTGCTCACATTTGCGAACCAGTAGTGAAGGTAAGTGGATTTCACCCCTGTATCATTCTATGTGTGGTTCAACTGGTAAAAGCAGAATTTATATTTGCTCTAGTGACTTAGTCACTCCAACACAGTTGGAATTGTAGTGAGCATATGGTGTTGAAGGGGAAAAAAATCACTCCACACATGCTCAAAAATACTACATCTTTAGAAATATTTTGTATGTTGTGTTAAAATAGGAATGCTGGTACAGTTTTCTCTTCTTCCTCTACAGTTGAGAGACACCAAGCTATCGTATTCATTCACCCTCTGAAAATCCCAATAGGCCTTTCTCAGGCCACTGGAGCTGAGAAAGTGTTTGAAGGATAAACTGAAAATCTGAATGTAGGAAGTCCCTGTTTTTCTTAATTGAGTGGTAACAGACACCATATAATAGGAATTAATGGGTGAGAAGGAGGAATTCAAACTTCTCCAGGACTTTATATGGGGATGTAATGGAAGATATGTCAGAGCTCAAGAATGCTATAATCCATGTATCTCTTAAAAATCTATTCATATGAAACTTCCCAGACACTAAGTTTTATTTGTAATGAACTTTTTTAAACAATTGCTTATATTGTTATTTTATTTTATATTATATTCATGTTTTATTTCATACTTATATAACTTATTATTCCATATTGCTGCCTGCCTGCCTGCCTGCAGAAACTCTCTCTCTCTCTCTCTCTCTCTTTCTCTCTCTCTCTGTATGTGTGTGTGTGTGCCTGTGCGTGCACATATTGACATAGACAAATATTAATATAAAATAAACAGAAGGGCTATTATTTACTTTTCATGAGCAAGAGACAAGAAAGAGAGCAGAAAGGACAGTCTGAGGCATCAAGCAATAGAAGGGGAAGAGGACAAAAGCCTTCGGAAGAACAGAATGAGAAGGACAGAGAATTGAGGAGGGAAAAAGGGAAAGGAAAGATATAAGCAGCTCAAAATGTAAGCCTCAAGTCTTGGAGTAGATATCTAAGTAGCAGCAAAGGAAGGTCCTTCCTCAGCAAATGTGGTTTTGTATCCTTTATAAATTTAGCTGGACCTCAGAATTCTGTAATAAAAGTAAAGTACTTTGAAGTTCTCTCTCAGGAGCATTTCGAACAGCAGCATTCCATCAGCATTATCTATTATGAAAGCACTTTAGGGGGAAAAGGGAAAAACAATCAGCAGGGGAAAAAATTACTTATAAATAAGTTGTAAAGAAAGATAAAGAAGCTAACCATATAAACCAGCCTTTCAGAGACAGTCTCTAAATCACCTAAGGATGGGGGAGGGGAAATCTCCCCTTTTCACAATTCTGAGGAAGAGGCTGAGAAAAGGCTGGGTCACCCTTTGATTGAATCCAAAAATAAGATACGTCACCAAAGCTTGGGAATAATAAAAGGAAAAACAAGATGTCATTAGAATATTGGGAAGTGGGTGGAATGGGCTACTTTCCATATTTGGAGCTGAGCAGTGGCTCAAAGTGAAGTGTTGTGATAGAAATAGTGCAGTATTTGATTTTATATTTCACAACTCACAGAAATCCCGATTTTTAGGTGTTGTGAGTATCCAGTGCTACATTCAACACTGACTCAATGATAAATCAATGATAGGCTTTTGGGCTGAATGTCCACAGTCTAATTTTCTTTTGGCCTGACATTTCTCCAGCAGCTCTGGCTGGCATCTCTAATTAGTCCATTTTGAAGAAACCACAAGAAAACTGGTTCCTTGTCAACTGGACATCTACCTAAATAAGGAACCCATCAGAAACCAGCTTCCTGAACTTCCAGGATATGGACCAATCAGAAATCAGCTTGTTAAGTTCAAATAGAAGAGTCCAGCCAGCACAGTTGAAGTGTCTTTGAGGTATAGCATAGGGTATACCACAAAGCAGTTCACTTTGTCTCTGAAGATGGTGGTGAAACAGGACAAAACACCATGGTTAATCAATTCAAAAGCTCATCATTGGTTGATTGATTACAACTATGAAAATTTACATTAATATAAATACTAAGGATCCACAAGTTTCTATACTGGACGCAAGAGCAAATATTGATGGCACTCTATTAGGAACCTCTGGTTTAAGTCCTTAGGAGTTAAAATAAGTAATATGGAAATATGTTTCTATAGTATAATGTAGAAACCAAATTATCTAATTAGTGAAATAATCTGTGACCTCTGCTAATGGTTCTTCTCATCCATCCAATTCTATGACATATGAAAGTGGAGATAGGGTTGCAGACCTTCTTCCTTCTTTCAAACTTTGCTCACCTTTCAAACTTTGTCACCTTTCATTCCTCTGCTGAGATGGAAGAAAAGAATCTTTCATCTTTGCTAGTACTATTTAGTATTCTGTCCAAAGGCATTTTTAGAAACAAAATGGTAAAAAGTAACACATATAAGAATATAAATAAAAGGAAAGAAGATGCAACCAAGTTATTTTTCTGGCAAAATCAAATCAGCATGAACAGGTTAATCTTAGATTTTCTCATCAGGCTATTTGCTGTAAGAACTTAAAAAGAAGTCAGGGAAGGAATCAATGAGGAAAATGCTGTTTATATTCAGTGTTTACTTTCGATTTAGCTTGATCATGCCTACCAGAACTATTGCCCTTAAAATCTAGCAGTTATATCTGTTTATATTGCAAGTGGCTTCTTTTGTACTCATAAGTTTATTTTCATTTAGGAACTGTAAGGAAAATGTATCCCTGCATTTCAATTTTCTTTGTGCTCTTACGGAATTTTTGTTTGACTTTGACAAAGTTTATTTGATAACAATCTTCAGAATGATAATTCAGAAGTGAGTTCCATTGCATTCAATGGGACATTTTCCTGTAAATATTTGCCCTGCAATACTATTCTAGTCATATCTGAATATGTCATTTCAGTTTTCTTACCAAAGGAGATTTGACAGAAAGAAAACAGATGCTTCAACAAACTCCCAAATCAAAGAAAACAATTTTGAGATAGAAACAACTAAGACATTTGTCACCTTTACCTCTTAAGACTGACAGCCAATTGTTTATGCAACCAGACACTCTGGGTTGTGAAACTGCATTTTAAAAAAATACTTAAAATAACTATAAACATCAGAAGTGAAGCTTTTAGATGTTTAGGCACTTATTTACAGAGGATTCTCACAAAAATATAGAAACAAGTTTTTTTCTGCTTGTTAACTTGAATTATTTCCAAATGAGATTTGCAAACTTTAAAAACTTGATAGTGACATTCCAAAACAAGAAATTCTTGTCAAAATTCTAAGCTAACAGGCTTCACTTTCAGACTGCTGGAAAGACAAATGTACTTATTTAGACATTTATTCACATTATTTTCCTTCATTTTAGGTTATAGTATACCATACCATTACATCAATACACAAAGAAGATTCTTTATGTAACTGCTTAAGTACATGCTTGCCTACAGTGTCTCTGGAAGTCAGGTGACATATACACTTCAATTATAAGCTTTATCATTCTTGGTTCATATACAGGCCAGTGAGGTATTTAAACAAACTAAATTTACAGTATTTATATTCCTTATAAGTTATAATAACAGTTATAAATGATGTTAGACATGCTATATATTAAACTGGAAGGCAGAGCAAACTCAATAAAATAACAGAATGGACAGTGTCTCATATATTGCGTTTCTAATATTTTAATTCATCAATAAATACTCACAAATATTCACACACTTAACACTGAGGAAACTGTAAGTCTTTTTGATTTTAGGATATCTTCTTTCAATTTCAGAACAGTAAGGCCCGAAAACCGGTCTGCTTTTTGGCTGTTTTTCTAGCCATTTTCCAGCGGTCCAGCTGGCCGGGGCACATGTGCCGCCAGAAACCAGAAGAGCAACTGGTCATGGTGTGCTTGCCCACACAGAGGGCTCTGTGTGCCCCCTCTGGCACACATGCCATAGTTTCACCATCACGGCCTTATAATGAAAAAATCTAACCAGCCAGTAGGATTTTAGTCATCCCACTATGAGCGAGATGAGCAGCTAAGAAGATGATAGATAGATAGATAGATAGATAGATAGATAGATAGATAGATAGATAGATAGATAGATAGATATAGACAGACAGACAGACAGACAGTCAGTCAGACAGATGGACAGACAGTCTTTGTTGACAAGCTGCATTAGATACATGCCAGTAAGTAAAATGTTGATGGATATTCTCAGTCATCCAGGTCAGGTTGTCCGAATGGTGCTTTTCAAAGAGGCCTCTTTTTCAAGTTTCCTCTTGAAAAAGCCCCTTTGGGATCCCAGTAAGTGTGTGTGCGTGTGCGTGTGTGTGTGTGTGTTGTGAAAACTCAGCACACATATATAAAAACAAAGTACATTATTATTAATCATGACAATTTTATAGTGTATACAATAGTTCATGATAATGAAATAGACTGTGGAAATGGTAATTTTCCATAGATTTGCCATAGAAAAACTCTTTGTGATTCCTTTTCTGATAAAATATGGGGAAATATATGATCTCATCTAATGAGTAAAGTACCTAAAATATAAACTATAATTATGTATTAAGGTAAGCCATCATTTTGAAGTCTCACCTGGAAGCCATCAGCTTGAATGGATGATTGATTCTCCCTAAATTAGTGTTAATGGATTTGTATGTCTGCTTTCACAGAAGAACAGAGCAGAGAGAAAGAGAGGTGCTAATAATCTTTTCTGTTTTTCCACTGAAGATGTGTGGATATATATATATATATAAACAAATTACCCAATCAGCTGTCCATTCTTAAGGATATACTATCATCAGTGAATATCACTGAGAATTGCATCCTGTCTGTGTGAATTGACTGCTACTATTGGCTCTTCAGTTTTACCACTCTTTAATCACAGCTTGGGCTCTGCATGATGACTCAAGGTTTTCTTCTTGAAGAGATCCTGTATGTGAAGGTCATAATTGTCATCCTTTCCAAAACTCAGAGCTTTAAATTGAAATTCTGCACACTTTTAACTGTCCTCTAGCAAAGGTATTTGTCAGAAGCCCAGCTTCTGATAGGTGAAACTCATGAAGTATTTATTAATGCCATATGTCAAGCATCAGTGTGTCAGATTATTTTTCTGTACATCAGAAAAGAAGCCTTCAGACAGATGATCTTAAACATGAGGGCTTAATGTACCTCTGAGTAAAACACGACTTTAATGCAACATGCAGACAGACAGAGGAAGGGCAGCCCTTGAATTTTACCAGCTGATGAGGCAGATCTCCTGTTGGGAACTGATTTTAAACAGTATCCATCTGATTCCCAGACATCTCTAGGAATGTGTCCTCTGAATGTACATTAACTCAGCCTACCCCCTCCCATCAAATAAAGTAAAATAAATCAAACATCTATAAAGTTGGGGATTAAATGGACTCAGACAGGAGATAGACAGTTTGTTTCTAAGCCATTAATTTAATCAGCAGCTCTGAGGCTTTCAGTATTCCCCAGCATTTCAAATTTAAATTTGCTCCTCAGATTTCCACTTTGCATGCTCCTTGAAAATTAGCATTTGTGCTGAATAGCTTTTAATCAGCTCTTCTATCTTTAAAATATATATATTTAAGGCTTTCGAACTTAATGCCCACTTAGTTCCAAGATTCAAAGTAGGCTTTCAATTTTCCTTTGTTTAGTTTCCTTTCTCTTCAATCACATACTAATCACTGTAGTCTATTCATTTTATTCCTGTTGTTATTCTCAGGTTTCTTTTTAAAACAAGCTTAGCATGTTCCTTTGGGTTTGATTAATCTATTAAATTTTCCTGTTACATCCATTTCATAGTTCAAAATACTGTTGCAGAGACCTACCTTGCAGTGCTTTCATATGCACGAAAAGTATGGCTTGGTTGATTATTATATTATTTTATTGTTAAGCTCTGTTACTTTTTTTTTGCACACTGACCAAATCATCACATGATTTGTGGTCTGGAAAGAGGAACTGGTATTGTGTACACCATTAATTCAATTTTTTTGAAAGAAATAATTTTCATTACAGACTTTGATTACAATAATAAAAGCAAATACAAACTAAATTCAGAAAGAGAGAGAGAGAGACAGAGACAGAGAGAGAGAATAAAAACTTGCAAGAAAATAAAAAGGAAAAGATAAAAAAAACATTTAAAGAAGTTACTTCCAATCTTCATCACAGGTATACACAAACACTAACTCTTCACCCCTTACAAAAATATCTCTTCTTCCCATAACCCATCCATAAATTATCACTATTTCAGCCCTGATATCAGCAAAAAGTTTGTAAAGGATTACCAGAACTTTATGGAAACATGTCTGATTTTAACCTTGGATAAATAAACCCACATAAAATTTCTTTCTTTTATTTCTAACAAGCTTAATCTTTACTTCATTCATATATTGTTGTAGGATTGAATGAAGAAACAAAAAGTTTTGAGATTATTGTACAGTTTAAACCAAGGAGAAGATACAACAGACAAAGTCTTAGCTGTTAATGCTAACTAGAGAGCTACCTAGTCTTTTCTTTGAGAACTGTAGGATGTAATAGCTTCTTTATTAGGACTGCCATTTGCTTTTTAAGCACTTGCCATTATGACAGATGTTAGTTTCTCTTCCACTTCCTCTTCTATTTTTTTCAATTCTTGACCATACTTATTTTTCTGAAAATTAAATAACTGTTTTCTCTCTTCTACCTTGGTTTATTTTTCCTGACTACTAAATTATTCAAAACCTCAAAATATTTAGCTGGGATTAGACAATTATTTTAAAGTACCATTTCTACAACAAGACTCCCTGTTGGTAAAAGCATATATTATTTATGACACACATCATGACACATGTAACAATCATGATTTCGGCACCAACATTAAGAGAGTAAGTTAGGAAGAAAACAGATGCTTGTTTAATTAGCAGGAACATGCTGCACTTGGTACAAAGCCACGTGGTGATCAGATTATTCATAAGCTTCCTTCTACATAATTAAAAGTTTATCAGCCTCTAATTTCCTAATCTCTTTAGAACCCACATTTACAAAAATGTTGCTCAACATGAGTTTAGACAGTCTGTGCATACGTGCCCCTTTGAATTTATATCCCCAGCATGATAAATTATGTTTTGATAAACGGTAGTTTATAAAAACTGAATCTTATTCATATAGGAGACAATTTCAGGCTTAGACTTTTCTGGATGCCCTAACTCCATCATGAAAATCAGGGTGCTGTACAGGTAGTCCTTGGTAACCCAAAAGTTTGGTCTTGGTTTTGCTGGAATGAAGTAAGATACTCTTTGATTTCTGACCACAATTGGACCCAGAATTTGCTTGCAAGTCATTCAGTGATCACAACCCCAGTCTTTCCAATTGTAATTCTTGAGGAAGAAAGCTGCCTGCTGAAAGAGGGCAGGCAGCTCTCCTCTGTGTGCAGAAGGTAATTCTTGCCCTGGGCTGGAGAAAGGCAGGGAAAGGAAAGGAAGCTTGGCTCTCTAGCCCAGCATGGTGGTTCCTCTCTCCTCCATTTGTGAAAGGGAAGTTCCACACTGGGCCAGAGAAAGGAAGGTCAGATCCCAAATATCCGAGCTTCCTTTCTCCAGCCCAGCATGCCAGTTTTCATCCCCTCTGTACACTACTCTTTGGAATCATAGCATTTGCTAACTTTCTAGGCAGAAAGTTTAGCAAATGCAACAGTAGAAAGCAGCTTTTTTTTTTGTTTAGCTTTGAGAACTACTGAGAGAAGAAGCTCTTGCGTTGTTTTTCAATGTGGGTGGTAGGGAGACCCTTTCTGCAGCTTAGAAGTATCATGTTAGCTTTCTGGCGTGGGACGCTAGCGAATGAAATGTTTCTTAATGGTAGAAAGCAGCGGTGAAATCTACTTACCTTTGCTATTGGTTTGGGTATACTCCCACGCGTCCCTTCTGCGCCTGCGCAGATGGTTAAAAACTGGGATGTAATGACATCCCAACGGGTGGGCGGAAACTCCCACCACCAGCGGTACCGGTTCGGAGAACCAGATAGAACCAGGGGGATTTCACTGTTGGTAGAAAGGCTAGAAAGAACTTCAAATCTTCAGGATGCAAACTCCTTTTCTCCAGTCCAGTCCTGGTATTCCCTTCTATGTGAGGAAAGGGATAACTCCAATGCTGGGCTAAAAAAAAAGAAGAAGCTTGCATCCAGAAGCCCCCATCGCCATAGGCATCTTTTCCCATGCATGCAGGGGCCTGGAAATTCTTTCACAGGTGAGAACAGCCTGCCGGCTTCCCCATTGACTTTCTGAAGAAGTTGGCAGAGAAGATTGCAAAGGGCAATCACAGGATTGCCCAAAATGTGATCATGTGACCATGGGGCTAGTGATGCAGTCGTAACTTCAAAGTTGAGTCGTAAGTAAGTTAAGCATTATGTCATGTGACTACATTACTTAGCTATGGCAATCCCATCAATTCCAGTTGCCATTGCAAAGTCAATGGGAATTGGTGGGAGTTCCAGATAAGCAGTCTGGAGGTGCCAAGGTGGTGGGGAAGGATAGCCCCCCCCCCCAGAGAGCCAATGCAGACTATGGGTGGCTGGAGGAGGGTTTGGGAGACTCAGAGCAGGTTCTATCTGAGTGGGAGGACATGAGAACAGACAGCAGAGGCTGGAGGAGGGTGGGTGGCCAAGACCTGCAGGAAGGAGCAACTTATTGGAGTGACCTGCAACTTTCCCTACTTGCTTCCATGCTTAGCTTTGCTTGTGGCAGGGAAACTGGCAGGGAAGATCACAAATGACAATCATATGGTCACGGCTTCTTGAGATGTCATAATCATGATTTGAGCACCCAAGTGCCAGAATTTGAATACATGAGTGCAGGGTTGCTGTGATGACTGGAAATTTGGGGACTGGTTGTACATCCATTTTTTCCAATGCTGCTGTAACTTTGAATGTTTTAGAAAAAAATGTTTTAGAATAACAGAGTTGGAAGGGACCTTGGAGGTCTTCTAGTCCAACCTCCTGCCTAGACAGGAAATCTTACACCAATGTAAGGTCACTGAAGAAGTGAATGGTCACTGAAGAAATGGACATAAGCCAAGGACTACCTGTAGTCCCTTGATGACTGGACCATTTTCTTTTATGGATAAGATCTTGTGCAGACATATTATAAACCATACAAAAAGAGACCAGATATTTTCGGAGAAAATATTCCTCACAGCACTCTACACTGGCCACAAATTGTAATTCTGAGTCCACTTTAGTGGTGTGAATAAAAGGCCTGTTCAGTTTGAACAATACATCCCTCCTTAGCCCCCATCTGATTCTGCTCTGAATTAAATTTTTGTTCTGGGGTGCTTTGTTAGTAGCTTCTAATTTTTTGCTTGCTTGTTTGACAAATATGGCATCCTTTTTTAAGACATGGCAGTCATTTATGGAGGGAGGAAACCTTCTAAATTACCTTTAAATATATAAGGTGTTTGTGTAAGTAAGCATTAAACTGTAAGGTAATTTTCAAATAACTTTCTCACTTTCTCACTCCAATGAAAAATATCACACAAATACCTCCATTCAGGAAACCATGGGCATTTACTGTTTGTGTAGCTGATATGGTCTCACAAGACCCAGAAGAGCTACAAAGACACATACAAGAGCTACACCATTTGGCTTAAAAATAAATCTGAAAAAAGAACCAGATTATGTTTAATAAATTCACCAAAGAAAGAAAAAAATATATCTGGAGAAGAACTAGACATAATAGACCACTACATATACCTTGGCCAATGGATCTCAATGGAAGATGATACAATAAAGGAAATTGAACAGAATGTTACATGTGGTTGGCAGGCATTGGGCAAGCCAAGCATAATTTTCAAGAACAACCTCCTCCTATGCCTGAAGAGAAAAGTTTTCAATCAGTGTGTGCTAACTGCTCTACCATACACCAGTGAAACATAGGCACTAACCTCACAATTGAAACAAAAGCTACAAGTGGCACAAAGAACCATGAAAAGATACATGCTCGGCATTACAAGACAAGATAGAAATACCTGCACATGGATTAGAGAACAAACAAAAGTATAGGATATCATCAAGAGAGTAAAAGAATGGAAATGGAAATGGACTAGTCATATGGCAAGAACAACTGATGGCAGGTGGACCAAGGCAGTCATAGAATAGATCCCTCTTAATAAGAAGCATCCACCAAAGAGACCTAAAACAAAGGTTTTAGGATCGATGACGTCAGCAAGTATTGCAGGCCCAATTGGCATAAAGAAAGCTCTGGACCATATTGGTTAGAAACATGCAGAAGAGGCCTTCATCCTGCAGCGGATAGACAATGGCTAAAATGATGACGATGATAACTGATATAAAATCCTTTTTACTTCCAATTCCAATAGGAGAATGACTAAATTAGCATTTTCCAGAACATATACCCAACATTTACGCTGTCTTTATTCCTGAAACTACTGCTTCTGACAAGGTCAGCACTTGAATTTGGATAAGTGTGAAGAATTATACAAGATGTGATTTCAGGACTGCGATGCACAAATAGAAAACTGATCAATTTTTTTAAAGCTTCCTCTCTTAAGCAGAGCGATCAATATCACATTGAAGCAATGCTACTTTAGAAGGAAAAAAAAGGTGCTTAACAGAAACCTCAATGTTTTGTAGTTTCTAAAGAGGAAAATATATTTAAAATCTTGATAGTATCCACCCTGGGTACAGCCAAATATATTGCTTCTTTTTTGTGATGAATCTGTTCATTTATATAGAACATGATAACGGCATTGCTATTTTTAGTGCCTGGACCAGCCTTTGTGAGAAGATGAGGATATCAAAAGTTCTATACCAGATAATTTGGAGGTAATTGAACTCTGATGTGCTTCCTGACCTTTTCCAACTGTCTGCAATTGTAGTGCTGGAGTTGTTCATCATTTTTCTCCCTTCAGAATGTTCTTTGCCACTGCTATTGAGAGAAAGAATGCCCAATAATCAGGACACCTCATAGAAAAAGTTCTGTTCATCCATAGATACAAAGCAACTTGGCATTTGCTAAAACCACTCACTGATCAGATAATTTTTTCCACATTTCTCCAAACAGAATGCCTATTTCATGCTGTACTCTAAATGCATTAAAAAAAAATAAAGTGAGCAAAATAACTAACAATTGACTACTGAATACCTTCAACCCACTTGCTAGAAGTCTTCAAAAAGCTGTAACTAACCTGTGGGCACCATGTGCCAGTGTTCATAAGTTGTGAATAATTCCTAATGTCTAAATTTCATATCGGAAATGCAAGCATCTAAACACTAATACAGTCACTACTTCTTTAGTGACTACCTCAGTTAGTGACCCAATATGATGGTAATAAATGATGATAAAAATCATTTGCTAACTAAAGCATGCATTTACAACCATATTTTTGGAAACTGAAAGCACACACCAGAGTAAGTGTAATTCTGACACAGCTGTATGCTGATAATTTGTGTATTGACACTTAATTTAAGATTTGCAAAATACTGGCTGTTTGCCTAATGTACTTGGTGGCTGCAGTGGTAAACCATTTAGGATGCCCCACAAACCCCAAAAATCTCCCAGCCTTCAATTGAAACTGATTAAGGTTTGGCCAGTTTCAGGCAGCAGATTCTAATCAACTAATTAAGGTCATACAACTGAACTTCTTAACTTGCAATTAGTATTTGTAGAGAAGAACTATGCTGTGGAAGAAAAACAGCTCAGGAAGATATCATTTTAAACAATTTCTTTGCCTTGTGAGGGGGCAAAAAGGGGGAGGAGCAGGGGTGAAATCCTCCCTGTTCGGACCGGCTCTATAGAGTAGGTAGCAGCAGCGGCAGCTGGTTCGGAGAACCG
>JANHFK010010479.1:228192-238888 GCA_036250565.1 Sibynophis collaris | reverse complement strand
GTGTGTGTGTGTGTGTGTGTGTGTGTGAGAGAGAGAGAGAGAGAGAGAGAGAGAGAGAGAGAGAGAGAGAGAGAGAGCAGGATGGCACACCTTCCTTCGGTACAGAAGACAACAGTTGTGGCTCAGATGTAGGGGTGCGACACTTGGATGAAATTCCAACAATCCTTTCCTTGGACTCAATAAAGACTTCTGCCATTCTCTCCCGGGCCCCGAGATTAATGATCATTTCCTCCAGTGCATACGGGCTGCCAATCAAGAATATTTTCAGCGAGAGTCCAGGATGCACCACAGATAGTGCTGACAGAAGCTAAAGTAAAATGTCATCCTTTTCAAATCGGATGCTCCGCGGAGTTGAAATTGGGCTGGTGGTTTGCCTTTGGAAGCTGACAGCTAAATCCGTCAACTGCTTGGCTTCCAACATATGGCAGGAGGCAGAGCGTGAAAAATAAATGTCTTCGCAGAGGTGCAGAAAATATGGTCAACTTTTTTTTATTATGATGATTATTTATTGCTTGGCTTCATGGAAAGATCAAAAATAGGCCCACGGTGTCTAGGAGCACAATAATAATTCTTTGGAATCCTAGCTTTAACTTGTCAAAGGGAATGATGTATACAGCTGCTACTTGCTTGAGGTGATTAGCCAAGTACTTTGTAAGCGGAACTGACTCCCTGGGACAACATGAGGTCTGTTCGGTTTTGTTTTAGAGGCCACAATTTCTCTTCCCCTTGTGGGCCACTGAGAATATTCCCAGAGATGTTTTGTTCTTCTTCTATTGTTTAAACGCATCAATTGTAGTTCGTAGCCCTTAGTTTATTGCAACGCCTCCCTTACTTCCCCATGGCTGTCTGACAGTCTTGCAAAGAACATCAACTAGCAATCAGAAGACATGTTAAAAAAAATCCTCAACTGCACAATATATGAACAGACATAAGGAAAGCTTCAACTGGGAAACTGTGAGTATCCTTAGACCAAGCTAAATCCAAAAAACCTCTGAGCAGAAATTCTCAACCTATGGTCCCTGGACTCCTGGAGGGCTGCAATCAAGAGTGAAATCCAGCAGGTTCTGACAGGTTCTGGAGAACCAGTAGCAGAAATTTTGAGTAGTTCGGAGAACCGGTAGCAGAAATTTTGAGTAGTTCAGTGAACCGTCAAATACCACCTCTGGCTGGCCCCAGAGTGGGGTGGGAATGGAGATTTGACAGTATCCTTCCCCTGGAGTGGGGTGGGAATGAGGATTTGGCAGTATCCTTCCCCTGGAGTGGGGTGGGAATGAAGATTTGGCAGTATCCTTCCCTTGCCATGCCCACCAAGCCACGCCCACAGAAACGGTAGTAAAAAAAATTAGATTTCACCACTGGTTTGATAGGTCCAAAAATCACTGGTTCAACCTGTGCTTTCCTGCTCATCAGTGCTTACAGGGGGACAGGGGCAAGAAAAAGGAGACAGTTTGGCTTGGTTAAGGCGCCAGGCTAGAAATTGGGGAAACTGTGAGTTCTAGGCCCGCGTTAAAGCATGGAAGTCGAGTGAGTGACTTTAGGCCAGACCCTCTCTCTTAGCCCAATTCTCCACCTAGGGTGGTGGTTGCGAGGAAAATAGGAGGAGGTAGGAGTACTAAATATGTTCACCACTTGAGTTATATATATATAAATATTAAAGGTGGGGAGATAAATATCTAAAAGGGGGGCACATTCGGATGGGGGAAGAGGTGGCTGAAATACAGGCAAGGAAAGAATTATTTTCTTCCATCCTTGAAATCTCTTGTTTGCTGTGGCACTCTCCCTTCTGTGCATACACACAGAATGTTCCAGAATAGTGCAAGATTTGAGAAAATCTTTCCCAGCCTGAAATTCTCTGTATGTGTTGAGATTATTGGCTGTGCTGATGGGAATTCTGAGAATTGTTATTCTAACACATCTGAAAAGTTCTGGGTTGAGAAGATGGTTGAAGTGAACGAGCGAGCGTTTCCCAGATTTTTAGAGTTGGATACAAATTTGAAGGCCTGAGAAGGAAGCCATGACAAACATTGGTACTACCCCTCCTTCATTTATGCATCCCACTCATTCCAGACTTTAATAGTATCTCTTACCTTTCCTCAACCTATCTTTCCTCCAATCACTGAAGGCAGCTTATATAGGGCTCCCCTTCATTTTACCCCCACAGTGACAGTTCTGTAAAGTAAGTGGGGCTGAGAGTGACTGACCCAAAGCCACCTCCTGAGGCCTTGGAATTAAGGGGGACTTGAAACCTCCTCTGCTTACATAGCATCTTCATATCTCTTTCTCCAATTGTTATAACTCAACATTCCAGAAATCCTGGAAGTCGTTTTTTTTTTAAAAAAATCCATTTACTAACAAATATTTACTTTATTGAAAATGTTTTAAATAAATCCTTAAAAGAATATTCCATTTAGCATGCTCTGGCAAGCGGCAGTTCACTAAGGCTCAAATTAAACACTTCAAAAACATGCACAGATGATACTTTTCCGGAGGATGAAAGCAATTTGCCTGGCACGAGAATCTCTCTGTAAGGAGGAATTCTGCCAAGAAAACACTTTCATTGTTGACATATACCAAACATAAAAGCACCCTAAGAGTGCCTATCTTGGCAGAATATCCTAATGCACATGCAAATTTAACTATTAAGCAATCCCATAAATAACAAGGACAGAACACTCTGATTCATTCTTGACAGTATTTTTTTCCGCCTACTAAAGTATGTTAGAAATATTTCAGATTGAATTCAAATTTGGCCTTTTGCTATTATTGTTGACAGAAGCCAACGATCAACGGCCTTCCACCAACGCCAAAAGTGCTGGTAAGTTCTTTCAGTTAAAATGAAGGTGTGTTGATATTGTTCTGCTGTTAAATTTTCAACTTTGTTTCATCTACACCCTTCCCCCCCCCCAATACAAATTCTTCCCCTCCTTTGGATCCTAGCCTCCATCCTTCTCTTTAATGAGCATGGAATCTTTCAAAGAGATGTGTGCCGTTACCTCTGCTCACTTTTGTGATTGGGAATCATGCATAAGAGTGAAGGTTGTGCGACTTTGACCTCACCGTAAAATCTTACTGGCTAATGGGAGAGACCCATCTCTTAAATCAGAACTAATATAGATAAATCTTTCGTGTCTTTTATGGGGCCACTGAAACAAGTATTTAAAAATAGTAGCTAACTAACCCTCATCGTTGTTCTGTGTCTTCCCAAATTACAGAATTGGGGGGGAGGGGATTGGGATAGATAAAAACAGACATCTTCCCATTACAAAGGAATTGTTAGATGCAAAATCTCTGTCTGGTGTCGAAGTTCCACACAGTAGTTCAGGATTCATTCCATTTTTTATTCTTTCTCACCCCAGAGATTCACTGGCCATTGTTTATACCAGTCGAAGGTAGTAATAATGGTCAGAACAACAGAATAACAGAGTTGGAAGGACCTTGGAGGTCTTTTAGTCCAATCCCCTGCTCAAGCAGGAAACCCTATACCAATCTAGACAAATGGCTGTCCAGAAGGAATAGGAACTTCTCGTGTTGTTAAATTGGGATGTATTTTGTCTACTAATGCTATTCTAGATGGGAGCATGCTTTTCAAAAGTGTTTGATGGCTGTCCTTTGAAGATCAATTGTGCTACATCATGGATACACCCAGACACCAAAGGTAAAAAGTTGCTTTATAGGTGCAAATTTGAGATCCTTTGGTACTTTCATTTTTTTTCCAACTTGTGTAGCTAAATCAGTTTGTCTTTCCACTGTATTACAGATCAGTATATTATCTTTGGGACTGAAGAGGGCATTTACACGCTGAATCTCAATGAGCTGCATGAAGCTACCATGGAACAGGTAAGTGAAAATGTTTTCTGGGTCCCAGATGGAGGTCATCATTCTTTGGGGAGGCTCGGGTAAAAAGTGATGCTCATTTCTCAGGTAGGAAATTAAGGATGTCATGGATGTGGGCCAGCAGGCTGGGTAGTAATTTGTATCACTTCTCTGTGATTTGTTTTGGATTGAAGATTTTTTTTTCCTATCCTCTAGACCACAGGTGTCAAACTCAATTTCATTGAGGGCCGCATCAGGATTGTGTTTGACCTTGCAGGATAGGCGTGGCCAGCTTGACATCACTCGTATCGAGGGCGCCTGTGGCGGCCCAAGAGCTCTGCCAGCAGAAACGGGCTCCTGAGCTCCATTTTTGGCAGCGATGGCTTCCTGCAACATTCTGCCAGAGAAAACAGAGCTTGGAAGGACTACACGCTCCATTTTCACTGGCAGAGGCACCGAGGGCCGGTCTTTTGCTGTTTCCAGGGTGCTCCCACAGGCCAGATCTAAGCATCGCGCAGGCCAGATCCGCCCCCCAGGCCTTGAGTTTGACACCCATGCTCTAGACGGTTGTAGATTCAGCAAAGGGTCAGGGACACTTTTTCAGTTTTGCAGTCATTTGAACCAAAAAGTATGACATAGGCAAGGATAATTCAGAAATTGCCATAGTTTCTGACATGTCTACTGGAGGAGAGCACATGATGGAAACTCCGCCCCATATTTATATGTGTTTCATACACACACCCAACACACAGAATTCAGCTGGCTTGTCCCAGGTGACTGGTGGACCCTGTTGGGGCTTGGAATTTTTCCAGAGGACCCGCCAGGCACTTTGCCAGAGTTCTTGGCTGCATAGGCATGTGACCTGGCCCAGATTGCTCCTTATGTGGCTCTTCTTTGTGCACTGGTCCCAGGCTTAAGGTTGATGTTTATTTGTTCAGTGGCCCCTGTTTTGTTTTGCTGTTTTTGCTGCCTATTAATTATTTTAGTCTGGACTGCCTGTGATTCAATATTTTTAGGTGTTTTTATGTTTTCACTAGTTTTGTATGTCACCCTGAGTCCACTGGAGTAAGGTAGCCAATGAATTTAAACAAACAATAACAACAATAATAAAAATATGGGGCTCTGATTGTTTGGCTATGCACACATCTTGACTTATTTCACCCCTCCTTGTGGATGCTGCTGAATTAGATCAAAGATGTTAGTTGTGACCAAAGGAGAAAATATATGAAATGCATAGGCAGTAATTTATTTATTTATTTATTTAATCTAATTTCTATACCGCCCTTTTCCTTTGCAGGACTCAGGGCAGTATGACATTATAAAATGTCATACTGCATTTGATGTAATTTGATATTTAGTTCTAATTATATTCAGCAAAAAGTTACATATTTCTTCTGGATCCCTCCACTTTTTAGAATGTGGCCCTACTTAAGATCCAGAATGTTCTAGGCCTGAAAAAGATTATATACAATTGACCTAAATCTGTGACTTTTCCTAAGGAAAATGCATCATCTCTTCTCCGAGTGGTATCATTCAGTATAGCCTGCTGTACGGTGATTGGAAAGGACTCTTGATTGCTTTACATTTATCAATGTTCCTAATATCTACCACAGTTCCTGCTTTTTCAGCCTCTTTGATTTGGGTCCCTTGTATTCAGTTTTGCAATATGAATTAGGAGTGATCTTGGAAGTGCTGGAGGAAGGTAGATAGAAATAAATGTATAGATGAAAAGTATTAAAATGTGAGTGCCATGGAATTCTGAAAAGCTTGATAATGGTATTGACAGAGCAAATATTTGATAAATGCTTTTATTTATCTAGCAATAAATGCCGTTGAATACAAAGGGATTACCCTCCAAGTAATACTGCCTCAGATTATCCTGTTAGTGGTATTGATATTAGATCAGGTTGAAGAGAGTTGAAGGTCTCCGTGTGTGTTTACATTCTGGGTAACCATAAAGGATAATTTTGTTTGCCCAAGAATTGTATTTCCTGGAATACATGGAGTTCTAGAATCAAATTGCCTTTCCCCCCAATTTCACCATTGAAACTTTTCTACTCCTTTTTCTTAGTTGTTCCCACGGCGGTGCACATGGCTGTATGTTATCAACAACACTTTAATGTCACTCTCAGGTATGTATATTGCTGAAGAAATGTCTCGTAAAGTTTAAAAGATGAGGGGTGGAAAATTTCAGTGTACTGAATTTAACTTTTGGTAAATCTATGAAAATCATATCTCTCTCATTTTTCCCCCTTTCATTCTTCAATTTGCTTGGACCTATGGATACTTGGGGGCTATCCTTTTAGAAGGTAATCTTTTCTGCTCTATAATTTTCCATTTCCTTTTACTTATCTGTTAATTTATTTTTGCAATATCCGTTTGATATGTAAGAGTCTGACACAGATCAAATATCATCTTGTGTTATAGGGAAAACATTCCAGCTCTACTCCCATAACCTAATAGCTTTGTTTGAACAAGCCAAAAAAACAGGAATAGCTGCTCATATTCAGACCCACCGATTTCCTGATAAAATACTACCAAGGTATGGTAATCTTGAGATACAAGTTTTTGCTATTTTGCCCGAGGCATTATCTGGCTTGCTTGCTATTGCACATCATGACAATATTATCCATAAGCGGTTGCCTCTTCTTGTGAATGTTCATAGAAAATTGTTTTTGTTGCTTCTAGGTTTGCAAATACAGAAGGGCCTCTGTAACATTCTATAATATTATAATGTAGAGAGCCAGTTTGGTCTAGTGGTTAAGGCACCAGGCTAGAAAGCAGGAGTCTATGAATTCAAGTTCTGCCTTTGCCATGAAAGCCCATCTGGGTGGCTTTGGGCCAGTCACTCTCTCTCAGCTCAACCCACCTCATAGAGTTGTTGTTGTGGGGAAAATAGGAGGAGGAAAATGTGTTTGATATAGAAGACCTCCAAGGTCCCTTCCAACTCTGTTATTCTATTCTATTCTATTCTATTCTATTCTATTCTATTCTATTCTATTTTATATGTTCACCACCTTGGGATGTTTGTAAAAATAATAGAAGTGGGAGACAAATAAATAATTGATTTCAGGAAAATGAAACAAAAATATAAAGATAAATTTTATGGCTTAGGATCCAAAGATTCTATAATTCATGAAAAGCAGATCGATTGCTAAGATTTTATTTTAAGAATTTTCTCCTTCTTTTGAAAGCAAGACAAGCAAATCAAAGAGACAAACTGCCATGATAGTAGCACCAGGTGAACCCATCCAAAAATTCCCTCTTGTCCTCCCTGGTCCCTTTCAGGCTTCCAGGGAGTTCCTTTTATTGAATTAGTCTTTCAACAAACCTTAGCTGAGTTGCATTCTGTGGCTCCCGTTTCATCTCTGGGTTTTTTTTCCTGCTCTTCTGCTTGTAAAGTGGTTCATTCTGTCGCTTTAGCTTTCCTTCTTTAGTGATTTTATTCTCATTTTAATTTATTTATGACAATGTTGAAGCATTTGTCTGGAAATCTGAGGATAAATTTCAGAAATAGAAGTTGTTAGTATAGGTTTCACTTACATTGGGACACTTCTCAATAGAGCTTGACATTTGTTTTTCTCTCTTTCTCACACACACACACACACACACACACATATACACACACACACAGAGACATCTTCACTTATCGTATTTTTCAGAGTATAAAACGCTCCGGACTATATGAGGTACCTACCTGTGTGCTTTGTGATTGAACATAGACTTTAATCCATCTTTTCTTACTCTGTGCTCTAGCCATAATATAACAAGCATTTATGATTTTTAAAAATTGCAAATGAGAATTGAGAAGCTTTCCAGTATCTTGGGATGAAGAATAGACAGAACACTGGACGAATAAGAATCTCTTAAAAATAACTTTATATATTGTAAAGTGCTTTTTAGCTTCTTCCCTTAATTTTCATTCCCAACAATAACCACAATTGTCCAGCATGCATTATTGGAATATAATATATATATCCCTCATCTTTTTTCTATTCTTCTCCTCATTTTTTCTTTTTATACTTTGTCAGTTATAGAATAGAAACTTTTTCTATTAAGTTATCTATATGATTCATTGCACTATGGCCATGATGGCAAACCTATGGCACGCATGCCACAGGTGGCACATGGAGCCATATCTGTGGGCACACAAACATTGCCCTAGCTCAGCTCCAGCACGCATGCGCGCACAGGTCATCTGATTTTCAGGCCTTCCAGGCCCACTGGAAGTCGGGAAATGGGCGGTTTCCGGCCTCCGAAGGGCCTCCGTGGGGTGGGGAAGGCTGTTTTCACCCTCCCCAGGCTCCTAGAAAGCCTTTGGAGCCTGGGGAGGGCAAAAAATGGGCCCACCGGGCCATCACGTGTCAGAAGTGGGGGAGTACGGGGAAATGTGTGCATGCGCGGGAGGCAGGGTCGGGGGGGCATTGAATTATGGGTGTGGGCATGTGTGCATGCGACACCCCCTGCGTTCCCCCCGCTTTTGGCACACGACAGCAAAAAGGTTAGCCATCACTGCACTATGGCATGATACCTTCTTAAGTGTATAAAGTACACAATACTTGATAAAATAAAATGTAATTGTTGGCGAAGTAGCAAAGGTCTCAAACAAAAACTTTTAAGATTTTCCAAGAGCTCAGGGCACCATGTGCAAAGAGGCATGTTCCCCACAACAGCAATCATGTAAGGAGGTTGGGTTGAGGAGAAGTCATTGACCCAGAGTCAGTCTGGACCAGCAATTCAACTGCTATGCCACACTGACTCTGTGTTGTCAAATTACTTTAGGAAAGTAATTATACAGTTCTTTAAATAAAGTACAGGACTCTACTGTGTTCATGCTTGTAGGAGATAACAGAGTAGATGGTATTTACAGATGATAAAGCATTGTTGAAAGTTAAATATTATGGCAAACAGCCATTAAAACAGTGAAAGGATATTACAGAATGTGATTAAAACTATTAAGATCTTTGTTGGGTTACACAAAGGATATTGTTAAAGTAAAGGTAAAGGAAAAGGAAATTGGTTTTATGTTCCTGATGACTGCTAGAATTGAAATTGGCACTAGGTGAAAGTCAGTAAGAAGAATATTATAATAGTGGCCAATTGGATGGATGCAAGAAAAATGAAATTGTTTATTATGACTGAATTTATACCAACTTAGAGAAATTTTCCTTGTATATCAGCGCATTCCCCCCATCCAGCGGCCCATTTTTGCTCCCTGGGGGGGGTGCAGGAAGCCGGGTGCTGCCTGTCATACACCATGGCCACACCTGTCCAGCCAGTCATTAGGATAGAGAACCAATTGTTAAATTATTTGAATCCCACCACTGGTGAAGAGTTACTAGATTTGCTTTTACTTGTGATGAAGATTGGAAGTCAATCCTTTATATATTTCTTTTTCTTTTGTCTTACTTTTCTCTCTTTTTTCTTTGTACTTTTTACTCATCTCTATTCTCTTTTTTTATAAGTTTAGTTTGTATTAGACTTTATTACTATAAGCAAAGTATTGTATATTAAAAATGAAGCTCCTTTTCTGTTAATAGAAGAAAAGAGTGTACATAAGAAGAAAACCCTGAAAGATAAAAAAAAGACTTTCTATTTTCAGAAAGTCCACCAAAATGCTACAAAAGCAGTCTCCAAAAGCTGATATTAGGAGACAATGGTGTCCTCCTCCATATTTTTTCTATTTTGTAAATACATGTAATTGCCATCAAGAACAGTTACTCCATTCCTGTTACCGTTTAATATTCTGTGAATTTAAATCATAAGTGGCTTAAAGAAAACTGTTGACAATTATTTTTCCACAAGGCCTCTGACCTGTTCTTAACAGTTGGCTCTGTTTTTCCCCCCAGAAAATTTGCCTTAACAACAAAGATCCCAGATACAAAAGGATGCCACAAATGTTGCATAGGTGAGTCTTCATCTTGAGTTGATATCCTCAGTTCAATTTACAAGGAATCTTCCAGTTGTACCACCCTATAATTTATAATGCGCTTCTTAGAGTAATAACTCTCACATATGTTGAACTGTAATTGTCTTAATTCCATCCCGTGTGGCTGGATGATAATATGATAATACAGTATATCTCAAAAGACACTATGGAAGGTTGCCTAAAAACATGATCTTGTGTTCACTCACCTCTTGCTCTTTGTCTAAACTCATAGTGTAAAGACTTGGCTAAAATAGAGCAGGTGCTCTTCAAAAGTTTTCCTGATTATTCTTGCAGAGAGAGTTCCTTCTCTCTGAGTTCTGTAATTGATGAGAACAGTAGGTTGAGATTCAATGCAAATATAAATTGCTCAGGCTTAATCTTTCAGATTAACAATGTGAAACATCATGTATTAACAAAGCAAATTATGCCATGCAGATACTAGAGGGAAGTTTCTCAGGCTGTATATGGATAGAATAATGTGGACTGATCCCTAACTAGACATTCAGATATTTCAGATTTAATATTGCTTCTTAAAAACTCTTACTTGTTGCTTTTTCCATTGTAGTCCAGCATAAAGTTTTGATTTCCATAATTTAACACAGCAGTTCTGGTGACAATGGGAATTATAATTCTGACACAATTCAGAATGCCAGTTTCTAGCTAGCTGTTCTGATTTTTCTTAACTCCCCCCCTTGTTCTGCAGGCAGACCAGCAATAGAACATCACAATGTCTTTCCTGATTTCACAGAAAAATATAAATGCTGAACTTAATTCTTTAGCACCAGGGGGAAGAATCATGTTTACTTTCGGTGTACCAATGAAGGAGAATATTTGTAGCTCAAGGTTGAAATGAGGGGGTCCTTGTTGCTCTCTAAGGTTGGTTGTTTTCTTGCAGACATTTCATTACCCAAACTAGGTAACATCATCAATGCTAGTGCAGACTAGCACTGATGA